>PVIA01018728.1:0-12046 GCA_004024845.1 Tonatia bakeri | reverse complement strand
GAAGCAGAAATCAGGGAAAAAATCCCATTTGAAATAGCAAAAAGAAAAATAAAATACCTAGGAATAAACCTAACCAAAGAGGTAAAAGACCTGTGTTCAGAAAACTATATACCACTGAGGAAAGAAATCAAGGAAGACACAAACAAATGGAAACATATACCATGTTCATGGATTGGAAGAATTAATATCATTAAATGTCCATACTACCCAAAGCAATTTACACATTCAACATGATACCTATTAAAGTACCAATGGCTTATTTCACAGACATAGAACAAACACTTCAAAAATTTATATGGAACCATAAACGACCCTGAATATATACTGCAATATTCAGAAAGAAGAGTAAAGTAGGAGGGATCACAATACCTGACACTAAACTGTACTACAAGGCCACTGTAATCAAAAGAGCCTGGTACTGATATAAAAACTGGCACATGGACCAATGGAACAGCCCACAAATAAACCCAAGACTCTATGGTCAATTGATATTTGACAAAGGAGTTAGCAATATAAAATGGAGTAAAAATAGCCTCTTCAACAAATAGTGCTTGCAGAACTGGACTGCTACTTGCAAAAATAAATGAAACGAGAACACCAACTTACACCTTATACAAAAATAAACTCAACATGGATAAAAGACTTAAATATAAACCATGACACCATTAAAGTACTAGAGGAGAGCATAGGTAGGAAAATCTCAGATATATCCCACAAAAACTTTTTTACAGACATGTCCCCTAGAGCAAGAGACATAAAGGAAAGAATAAACAAATGGGACCTCATCAAAATAAAAAGCTTCTGCACAGCTAAAGAAAACAGTATCAAAATAAAAAGAGAATCAACTGTCTGGGAAAACATGTTTGCCAATGATACCAGAGACAAGGGCTTAATCCCAAAAATATATAAAGAACTTACACGACTCTAAGAAGACAAGCAACCCAATTAAAAAAAGGGCAAAGGACTTGAAAAGACACTTCTCCAAGGAGGACATACAGAAGATCCAAAATCACATGAAACGATGTTCAATATGGCTAGCTATCAGAGAGATGCAGATTAAAACCACAATGAGGTACCACTTCACATTAGTCAGAATGGCCATCATAAGTAAAGCAACAAACAATTGTTGGAGAGGTTGTGGAGAAAAGGGGACCCTAATGCTCTGTTGGTGGGACTGCAGACTGGTACAACCACTGTGGAAAACAGTATAGAACTTCCTCAGAAAACTAAAAATGGATCTGCCTTTTGACCCAGCAATTCCACTGCTGAGACTATATCCTAAGAATCCTGAAACACCAATCCAAAAGAACCTATGCACCCCCATGTTCATAGCAGCAGAGTTTACAATAGTTAAGTGCTGGAAACAACCCAGATGCCCATCAGTAAATGAATGGATCAAATCTATGGTACATTTACACAATGGAATACTATGCAGCAGAAAGAAAGGAGCTCCTACCCTTTGCAACATCATGGATGAAAATGGAAAGCATTATGCTAAGCGAAATAGGCCAGTCAGTGAAAGATAAATACCATATGATCTCACCTTTAACAGGAACCTAAACAACAAAACAGTGAAACAAGCAAAATATTGTCAAAGACACTGTAATAGAGGACAGGCAGAAAGTGACCAGAGGAGAGAGAAGAGGGAGTTTCAGGGGAAAAGCGGAAGGGTTTACAGGAACAAAGTTAAAAGACACATGGATAAAAACTATGGGGAGGGTGGTAATGGGATGGAAGTTGGGAGGGAGAAAAGTGTACTTGAACAATGATTAAAATAAAATTTTTTTAAAAAATTATTTTATTGTTGTTCCATTGCAGTTGTCTGCATTTACCCCCTATGCCTCCCCTCCACCTCCCTCCTTTGCTTCCCCCCTCCCTTGTTTTTGTCCATGTATCCTTTATGGTTGTTCCTGAAAACTCTTCTGCCCATTATCCCCTCCCACTTCCTCTCTGGTTACTGTCAGATTTTTGTTAATTTCAATGTCTCCATTTATATTTTGCTTGCCTTTTTCTTTTGTTGATATGATCATGTCATTTTTGTCTCTCCTTTTTTTAGGTGATGTATTATGTTTATTTATTTATGAATATTGTACCATTCTTGCATCCTTGGGATGAATTCCACTTGATAATAGTGTACTATCTTTCTGATGTATTGCTGAATGTGGTTTGCCAGTGTTTTGTTGAGGATTTTAGTGTTTATGTTAATAAGCACTATTGGCTGTAAATTTTCTTTATTTTTTATGTCTTTATCTAGTTTTGAGATAAGGATGATGCTGGCTTCATGAAAAGACTTTGAGAGTTTTCTCTCCTTTTGGGTTTTTTTGGAACAGTCTGTGAAGGATAGGGCTTAGCTCTTTCTTAAATATTTTGTGAAATTCTCCTGTGAAACTGTCTGGTCCAGGGATTTTGTGTGCCAGGACTTTTTGATTACTACTTCAATTTCCATAACTATTATTTGTCTGTTCAGGCTTTCTGCTTTGTCTTCATTCAATTTTGGAAAATTATATTTTTTCTAGAAATTTGTCCTTTTCACCTAGGTTTTCAAATTTCTTGGCATATAGTTCTTCATAGTAATTTCTCACAATCCTTTGTGTTTCTGTCATATCACTTGTAATTTCTCCTCTTTCATTTCTGATTGTGTTTATATGGATCCTCTCTCTTTTTTTCTTAATGAGTCTGCTTAAAGTCTTGTCAATTTTGTTTATCTTTTCAAAGAACCCGCTTCTTGATTTATTGATGCTTAGAATTGTGCTTTTAGTCTTTGTCATTTGATTCCACTCTGATCCTGGTTATTTCCTTTCTTCTACTTGCTCTAGCCATGTCTGTGGTGTTCCTCCAGTTCTTGTAGATGTGGCGTTAGGTTGTTAATTTGAAGTGCTCCTATCTTTGCTAGATAGGCCTGTATCTCTATGAACTTCCCTCTCAAAAGTTCCTTTGCTGTGCTCCATAAGTTGTGTACTGTTGTGAGTTCATTTTAATTTGTTTCCAGGAATTTTGATTTCTTTTATGACCTCACTCTTAACCCATTTATTGTTTAATAGCATGCTATTCAATCTCAATCAATTTGAGTGTTTTGCATTTTTTTCCTTGAGGTTGGTTTCCAGGCTCAGGCTCTTGTGGCCTTAGAAGATGCTTGATTTGATTTCAATTTTCTTGAATTTTTTGAAACTTGTTTTGTGAATCCTGTAGTCTATCTTTGAAAGTGTTTCATGTGCATTTGAAAAGAATGTGTACTTTGTTTCTTTGGTATGAACAGTTCTGTGTATAGCAGTTAAGTCCATTTGATCCAGGACATTGTTCAATTTCACAATATCCTTGTTGATATTTTGTTTGAAAGATCTATCCATTTTTGACAGTGGGCATTAAAATCACCTAGCATACGTGTGTTGCTGTCTGTATCTTTCTTGAAACCTCAAAGATTTTCCTTATATATTTGGGTGTTCCTATGTTGGGTGCGTATATGTTTATAATGTTTGTGTCTTCTTGATGGATTCTTCCCTTGAGTATTATGAAGTGTCCTTCATTGTCTGTTTCTACAGCCTTTGTTTTGAAGTCTATTTTCTGTGATATAAGTATTGCTAACCTGGCTTTTTTTTCCCTCTCCATTTGCTTGGAATATTTTTATTCCAACCCTTCACTTTCAGTCTGTGTAAGTCTTTTGTTCTGAAGTGGGTCTGTTGTAGGCAGCATATGTGGGAGTGATATTTTCTTATCCATTCAGCTATCCTATATCTTTTGATTGGAGCATTTAATCAACTTACATTTAAGGTTATTATTGATAGGTAATTATTCATTGCCATTTTATTCCCTTTGTATCTTTATTCCTTTCTCTCTCATAGTTTTTCTTCCTCTTCTTAAAGCAGTCTCTCTAGCCTTTCATGCAATGCTGGTTTGGTGGAGGTGCATTTTTTTAGCCTTCTTTTGTCTGGGAAACTCCTTATTTTCCCTTCCATTTTAATTGAGAGCTTTTTTGAGCAGAGTAGTCTTGGTTGCAGGCCTTTTCTTTTCATTACTTGGAATATTTCTTGCTATTCCCTACTCACTTGTAATGTTTCTGTTGAGAATTCAGCTGCTAGCCTTATTGGGGCTTCCTTACATGCTACTTCCTGTTTCTCCCTTGCTGCCTTTAAGTATCTCTCTTTGCCTTTAAATTTTGCCATTTTAATTATGATGTGCCTCTTTGGGTTCCTCTTGATTGGGACCCTCTCTGTTTCCTGGAGTCTTGTGGCTTTTTCTCTCATCAAATTAGGGAAGTTTTTCATCATTACTTGTTCAAACAGGTTTTCTATCCCTTACTCCTCTTCTCATTCTGGTATCCCTATTATATGGATATTACTCCATTTCATGTTTTCCTGCATTTCCCTTTACTCCTCTTCATTCTTTTTGAGCATTTTTCTCCTTTCTTGCTGTTTTTGGGAGCTGTTTTGTACATTGTCCTCTAGCTCACTGATTCAATCCTCTGCTTCACTGAGCTTGTTTTGGTTCCTTCTACTGTGTTCTTTAATTCAAATTGTATTCTTCATTTCCTCTTGGCCCTTCTTGATTGTTTTTGTGTTCTTTCCTCCTAGTTTCCCTGTCATTTTTGGTAAATCACACTGAATTCATTGAGCTTCCTTATAACCATTGTTTTGAATTCAGTATCTGATAATTGACTTGCTTCTTTTCATTTAGCACTCCTACTGGGGATTCCTCCTTTCCTTTTGTTTAGGAGTTGTTTCTTTTTCCATTATTTGTGAGACTCTTGTTTGCTTCTGTTTCTTAAATTGATCTGTTTTGACTCTCTGAGTTTGTGGTGAGAACTTCTATTGTAGAAAACATGTGAGATTCAGTGATACAAACTCCTTGATCACTTGAACTTGATGCTTTTGGGATGCCTTTTGTGCCTTTTATACTGATTCTCCAGATGTAATTGGGTTTTGATTGTTGTTGGATCATTGTTTGGTGGGTCCTTCCAGCTGGTTGACTGAAGGTCACTCTACCTACCATGTCTTGTGTGCTATTGTGCAGGTGCTGCCAGAACAAAACAACAAAGCCCAGGAAACAAACCCACACCTATAAATAGAACTCCCCCGCCCACAATCCCACTATCAACAGCAAATGAACCACAATTAATAAGGGTGTAATGAGATTAAGACTACTATAAGGAGAGTGGATATGAGATGACCTACTGAAAGAGAAATGATTTTGAGAGGTTGGAGGAAGGCGCAATAATCAAAATTGAGAGTTGGATCAGTGAAAAGAGAGAAAGTAAAATTTAGCTCATGAAAAAAAAAAGGAAATAAAGAATGTGGAATGGAGTATGAGAAGGAAAATGTATAATAATAGGTTTAAACACTAACTAAAATAATATAAAATAAAGCGAAAGAGAAAAACAGAAAGGAAGGAAAAGAGTAAAGAATTAATACAACTATAGAAGCCAAATTGGAGAGAAAGATCCACCACAGTACTATCAACCACATATGAGCTAAAATTAATATTGGTGCTACGAGAATGAGAGGGAAACGGGAACAAATAAAAGTCTAAGAGATATTTAGAGGAGTGGGAAGTGATTTTGAAATGATAGAGGGAGGGGGAATACTAAGGGTGAGGAACAAAAACCAGGCTAAGAGAAGGAACAATTAAAATTTGGGATAGAAGGAAAAAGTAAAAAAAAAAGGAGAATAAAGAAAAATAAAATGTCAAGATGGAAGAGAAATAGAAGAAGAGAGAAAAGAAAAAGAAGAAAAAGGATAAGATGGCAAAATTAAAATTTGACTTGAAAAATAAAGTAGAGGAGGGGGCCAGTAAAATTTGATGTTTGAAAAAATGAACTAGTGAAGCTCCAGAGATAAAATAGAGGAAACAATGCAACAACAACCACCCTGACCACAACCATGTAGCAAAGATTGTTAAAGGTAGAAAGAGAATGTGGGTAATTTAAGAGCCGGGCAAAGGGATATGAAACTACCCTTGGCAAGAAAATTGGTTTTGTGTGTCTGGACGGGGGAGAAATAGTGAGAGTGCAGAATGGAAACAAGTTATAGCTAGACAGACAACAAAAATTGAAATGAAAATAATGCAAGGAAAGAGGAAGGTGAAATGGGCTAAGAGGAGGGAGGGGCAAAATATGTGAATTGAAATACACTATAGTGTAAAATCTAGTGACTTAATATGTACAAACTTGCTGGACAAGAAATTATGTTAAAAAGCTGTACAGGAAAGAAAATAATGGCAATCATGAAGAAGACCACAATGGCTTTCGTCTCAGTAGCTTCTTGTATTTACCACTGTTTTTTTTTTTTGTTTTTGAATCTGCCTCTGATGATGTCAGATGTTGACTCTGTCTGATCTTAGGCAGCCTGCTGGATACTTCCAGTGATCTGGCTGTATCCTTCAATTATTAATCTTGTCACTTCGCACTCAGTAGTCAGGTTGGAGCATCATAAGGTGGGCTGAATCCCTCCTGGGGTGGGGGCTATTATTTCCCCTCAGGCTGCTGCTGCTCGGAAGGGAGTGGTCTGCCTGAGCAGAATGGTTGCTGCATATGGGGGCTGGCTCAGCACTGTGATCCTAGTGGCTACTCACTCAGTTCTCTCCCCAAGGCCTCCATCCCCAGTCTCTCCTCAAGTCTGTCTAGTCCACTCTACCCACCCTTTACCAGGATCTAGTATCTCTGCTATCTCCTTTGGTTATTAATCTGGTCACTGTGAACTCAGCAGTCAGGCTTAAGCACCACAGGGTCAGGGCAAATACCCTCCTGGGGTCTGGGCTATTGTTTCCCCTCAGGCTATTGCCACTCAGAGGGGAGTTGTCTGCCTGAACACTCTGGCAGCTCCCATCTGGGTGGTGACTCAGCACCAGGACCCTGGTGTCTACTCTCTCAGTTCTCTCCCCAAGCTTCAGTCCTTAGTCGCTCCTCAGGTGTCACCAGCCCACTCTGCCCCTGCCTTTGCCAGAGCCCAGGGTAAGTGGCTGCAAATGAAAATTTGTGTGTTGGACCTTGAAACCACTCTTGCATCTCCAGCCATCTGTCTCTGCAGCCTTGCCACTTTTGGTGCTGGTTGTTATCTGTGTCCTTTTTGGGCTCTGATGCTCTAAGCTGGAGATCCTAGCTTAGGGTTTAGACCGAATTCTTCTCAGGGGGATCCAACCGGCTGCATAATTACCCTCCAGCACTGCCACCTGTGGGTGCCCAGCCAGCCCTTTCAAGTCTCTACCACACTCCTTACCAGACAGGTTGTGCTGATGCTGGTTCTTCTGTCCATCCGAAGTTATACTGCTTCTCTCTGGCTATTGCTCAGTTGTTTGTTTTGGGATTTTCTCCACAATTGAGTGGTAATTCCAGATTGGCCCTGGGAGGAGGTCAGTGTGACTTCCATTCACTCCTCCACCATCTTCCCTCCCTGCTATTATTTGTATTTCTGATGATAACCCACTCTGCTGATTTCCTCCTACATCTCTGATCTCTTTTTAATCTCATTCCATGTAGATGAGCTCTAGGGTTTTACCCTAGTTTCTCATCTTTATCCTTATTCTTATTCTCAGTGATCTCAATCACCTACATTGCTTTAAATACCCTTCATAGGTTGACAACCCCCAAATGTGTAGCTCCAGATCTGAAATTGCTCCCAAAATTTAAGCTTGTATATCACACTATGTTCTCTACATTTCAACTAGCATTTCTTATAAGAATGCCAAACTTAATCTGTTCCAAACTAAGTTCAATAATTCCAGTCCCACCCCTAATCAAATTTGTGTTTGTCTCAGTTGACCATGGGGAATCATCCTGAGTTTTTCTTTTTTAGTTCACCTCCCACATCTAATTCAAAGGAAAGTCTTGTATATTCTAACCCTAAACTACAAACAAAATCTGCCCACTTAATTCCACCTGCACTACTTCAACCTTAGAACAAACCACTACATTTTCTTGCTTGGAGACTTCAGTAACCTCTCTCCTTCCACTGTTTTTCCTTTCAACCTCCTCATCTTCCCATAATCCATCTTTACATACGAGCCAGAATGAGCTTCTAAATCATTGCTTTAAACTTATCAATGAATCCCCATCCAGTTGCAAACAAAACTGATTTGTTTCCTAGGGCTGCTGTATCAAAGTGACAAAAACTGAGTAGCTTAAAACTACAGGAATTTATTGCCTCACAGATCTGGGGACCAGAAGTCTGAAATCAAAGTATCAGCAGGCCCATCCTTTCTCTGATGGCATTAGGAGAGAATTCATCTTTGTCTGTTCTAGCTTTTGTTGTTTGTTTGCCAACCTTGACCTTCCTTGTCTTACTGATTTATCACTCCAGTCAGATGACTATCCTCTTCCTATGTATCTTCACATTATCTTTTCTCGGTGCATGTATGCCTTTGTGTCTAAAATTTCCCTCATATAAGACCAACAGTGACCTCATTAGAATTTGACTATTTCTGTAAAGACCTTATTTCCAAATGAGATTGTATTCTGAGGTACCAGATATTAAGACTTCAACATATGTTTTTTGAAGGAGACACAAGTTAACCAATAACAAAACCCCAAACTTCCTACACTGGCCAATAAAACATTTTGTGATATATGAAGTCTTTCCAGAAGGTATCCAGTCATGCAATATGACAAAATAGAGACATTTATTGAAGAAGATACAAGATACAAGAAGTTTTGTACATAAGGTAATGATACCTCAGTCCCCCTTCAAAATAGGCACTTTGGGACCTCACATAGTTCTTTCAATCGCCATCAACTTCCCCATCATATTTTCATGAATATCATCAATGGTTTGAAATATCTTGCTTTTCAAAGGTGATTTTAGTTTTGGGAAAAGCAGTAAGTTTTGGGCACTGAATCTGGGCTGTAGTGGGGCTAAGTCACCTGGGCGATTTGATGTTTCACCAAAAAACTGCACAAGATGTGATGCACGAGCGGGTGTGTTGTTGTGATGAACCTGCTGATTACCAGTTGCCCATAGTTGTGGCCTTCTGAATCATCTGGATAGTTTCTAAGGAGGAATGTTCAAGCTTAACGTAAAATTGGATGTAGATTCATTGCTCTACTCGCTCAGTCATTTTGAATGTGATGGCCACACAGTACACATACTCACTCAATGGCATCTACCACCTCCACTGACTAGTACAGTGAAGTTGTCATTGTTCACGCATGTGCATTTAGTCCACTCTCCTTGGCTGCTAGGTTACATCAATGTCATGCAAACTGTTCTTGTTATATTAACAATGGCTGGATTTTTCCAGAAAGACCTCATATATGGCTCCAACTTTCATCTCTAACCATATCTCCTTCTACCTTTGCCCCTGTTATTCTGTTCCAGATACCTTGGTGTTTATGCTTACCAAGTTTGCTCTTAGCATTTCAACTCAAATGTCACCTCTACAAAAAAAGACTAACTCTGGTCACCCTATTAACTCACCCATCTTCCTGCACTATATCAAATTACTCTCTCATTATAGTTTCATTTTCCTCATAGCATTTGTCACAACCTGAAGTCACCTGATGTATATGTTGTTTTTATGTCTATAAGAGATAGTAATAGTAATCTACCCATAACTATTTACCCTTTTTCATCACTAAGAATCTGATTGTGTCTAGTCTGCCATGCATTCAGCCCCAGGGCATGAATTGTGACCAAGCCAGCCCAGTGTTAGCAATTATGTTTCCCTTTGCAAAGATCACTGTTTAGGTGGGAATGTGGACAGATTCTGGTCAATGGGATGGAAGAGAAAGCCCTTGGGATTTCTGGAAAGACTTTCCTTTTGGTGGAAGTTGACAAAAAGCAAGCTCTTTTCACCTTTCCTCTTGATTCCTGAATTTTGATGTGATGCTTAGAGTTCCTCTAGCTATCCTGTATTCATAAATTGACCTGCCAGAAGAGAACAGAATCCACCAATGCTGAGTATGATGGAAGTTGGAAGGAGCTTAAGTTTTTGATAATACCATGGCCACAGTACCAATCCTAGAACAATCTACTTCCTGAGTGAGCACCATATATGTCCCATGTGTTAAGCCATTGATACTTAAATTTTTTATTTGCCTTGAAAGTGTCTTCCTGATATCATCCTCTACCATTAACATAGAGACATTGTCTGTTTTATCCAATGCTGGAGCCTCTGAAATGAAAATATGTGCCAGGTAGGAGGCACTAAAAGAATATTTGTTGAATAAATGTATGGATGAATAAAAGTACCTATTTGCATTCCTGCCATGCTACTTATCTTTGTTCCTCTGCCTCAGTATTCTTCTTCAACTTACATAGCATCTCCTTTGTGTCAGTGTTTCCAGTCTAATTTTCTGCTTTTAAACCTCATCTGATCTAAGCCTATAGCTTGTCTCCTCCTCTGCTCACCATGTCATTCTGGATCACTATATCATAGGTTTAAGTCCAGCCAAATGTCTGACTATATGCCAGTCTAAAAATTTAGCTGGTTCCTCTAGTTCCCACTGAGTGGCTTCAAAGCCCAAACCTAATGGAGTCCTCCTGAATGCACCACCATTGACTTTTTAAAAATCTCTACTTTGAGAAGAGGGAATTTCAGGGGAAAAGGGGAAGGGTTTATAGGAACAAAGTTAAAATACACATGGACAAAAACTAGGGGGAGGGATGT
Organism: Tonatia bakeri; assembly: GCA_004024845.1. NCBI lineage: Eukaryota > Metazoa > Chordata > Mammalia > Chiroptera > Phyllostomidae > Tonatia > Tonatia bakeri. Next base: position 1,453 of record PVIA01018728.1, on the reverse strand, counting down.
AATGGGACTGAAGTTGGGAGGGAGGGGTGGGTGGGCTGGATTGGGAGTAAAGGGGAGAAAACTGTACTTGAACAATCATTAAAATAAAATTTAAAAAAATCTCTACTTTTATTTATTTTCAGTTACAGTTGACATTCAATATTATTTGATATTAGTTTCAGGTGTACAGTATAGTGGTAAGACACATAGAATTCACAAAGTAATTTCCTCCAATAATTATAATAACCACCTGGCACTATACATAGTTATTGCAATATTATTGATTATATTTCTCATCCTATACTTCACAACCCTGTTACTATTTTGTAACTGCCAATTAGTTCTTTTTAATTCCTTCCATTTTTCAAACAGCCCACTTAACTCCCTCCTATCTGGGAACCCTCACTTTATTATCTATATGTATAAGTCTGTTTCTGTTTTGTTTGTTCATTTATTTTGACCTATAGATTCCACATATAAGTGAAATCATATGGTATTTGTCTTTCTTGGTATAACTTATTTAACTTTGCATAATGCCCTCTAGGCCCATTTATGTTTTCCCAAATAGTAAGATTTCTTTATTTTTTACAACTGAGTAGTATTCCATTGTGTAAATGTACCACAAGTTTTTTATCCAATCATCTACTGATGAGCACTTGGGTTGTTTCCATATCTTGACTATTGTAAATAACACTCCAAAAAACATGGGAGTGCACATATTCTTTCACATTAGTGTTTCAGGTTTCTTCAGATACATTCCCAGAAGTGAGATCTCTGGGTCATAAGGCAGTTCCGTTTTTTAATTTTTTTGAGAAACTACATACTGCCCTGGCTGGCGTAGCTCAGTGGATTGAGCACAGGCTGCGAACCAGGCATCGCAGGTTCAATTCCCAGTCAGAGCACATGCCTAGGTTGCAGGCCATGTCCCCCAGCAATCGCACATTGATGTTTCTCTCTCTCCCTCTCCCTTCCCTCTCTAAAAATAAATAAATAAAATCTTAAAAAAAAGAGAGAGAAACTACAGACTGCTTCCCACAGTGAATGTCCTAATCTGCATTCCCACCAACAGTGCACGAGGGTTCCCTTTTCTCTGCTTCCTCACCAACACTTGTTGACATATTGACAATAGCCATTCTGACAGGTGTGCAGTGATATTGTGGTTTTAATTTGCATTTTCCTGGTGATTAGTGACATTGAACATCTTTCAATATGTCTATTGGCCATCTTATGTCTTGTTTGTTGAAGTGTCTATTCAGGTCCTTTGCTTATTTTCTAACTGGATTTTTGTGTGTGTGTTGAATTGTATGAGTTCTTTTTTTTTTTTTTTAGTGGTTTAAAACAGCACCCATTTATTTAGCTCACACTTCTTTTTTTTTAATTCTTTATTTTATTGATTATGCTACTACAGTCGGCTCATTTTCCCCCTTCACTCCCCTCCACCCTGCCCATCCCCTCCCACCCACATTCCCCCCTT
>PVIA01018727.1:0-12050 GCA_004024845.1 Tonatia bakeri | reverse complement strand
GAGGGGAGCCAGGAGAGACCACGGCCCTCACCACCCACCCCAGTCCCACATCTGCTGTGACTGGTTGCTCTGGGCCCAAGTACTCAGAGATCATGGGACTAAAAGCCCACAGCAGTGTGGTCAGCCCCAGGCCCTTAGTGGCCCAATGTCACTGCATCTGCCCCACTCAGCTGCCCAGCTGGAGTCTGGGTCCTGGGTGAATTACTCCTCCTGGCTCACCCCAGGGACTGGGGACTGAGGCTGGACCAAGGCTCCCACATGCTCCCAGCAGTTTCTCATGGCCAGGGCCTGATGGCTTCCTTCCTTGTGCCAAGTCTCCTGCGAGTCCCTATTCCTGGCGACCCCTCCTCCATTCCAACCCTGTCCACCCAGGACCACTTGTGGGAGCCTGCCAGCCTGCTGGCTCCATCCATAGATCTCCCAGGACAGCCTCAGAGAAAGCAGAGCAACAGGGGCTGTAAAAGCTGGGAGGAGGACCAGGAGCCTTCTTGGGGATGACACACAGATGAGCTCCTTTCAAGCCCAGGTCTCACCTGGGTGAGTGCACCCCCAGCTGCATCCTCTTCCTGGGCCAGCCAGGGAGGAGGAAGGCCTGAGAATGGCATGAGGGAGGCTGCTTCTTGAACGTGTGCTTGTGTCCCACAGGGAGAAATGTGTGTCTGAGCCTCAAGGGCCCCTGGCCTCACAGACCTGCTCCCCTGCTGAGAAGCTGCACCCCATCTGGAGGCTCTGTGGCTCTTCCTTTGGCTGTCTCTGCCCTGAGAGAATGGCTAGGGGAGGGGCCAGGGACTGGTCCTTACCTGTGTTCCTGCCACTGCTTTCCTTGCCATTTTGGCCTTGAGTAGTGAGCTGCTTCTGCTTTCCCACCCCTCCCCAACCCCACCGGGCCCTGGCCGCTTGGGGGGTTTCCAGTGCACTTCATTTATTTGCAGTCTGTTTTCCAGGCCGCGGAACTTCTGCAAAATCAGGGACACCACCCTGAATGAGATGGCTTTCAATTTTCCGCGTGTGTTAACTCTGTACTGGTCAGAGGAATGTTCTTCTTTCTGGTGTTAAAATGTCATTGTCTCTCTAAGTTAAAAAAAAAAAAACCATGAAAGCCCTCATGTTCAATGAAATAAATAAAACGAGGAGCCTCCTGTTTCTGCTGTGGTGCAATAGCCTTGGAGGACAGAGGGGCCACAGGTGAGATCATTACTTCAGCCCAGGATCTCTGGGAGGGGAGCACCCTCAGAGGGCTGTAAGTGGGTCGGGCCTCTTCAGGGGGTGCTTGGAGATGCCACTTGACCTGGCCCACAGCCTCCCCTTGGCCTCGGGGGGAGAAGGCAGCAGCAGAGGCCCGGCCCCACAGGTGGCAATTGTCCCACTCACAACCTTTGTTTACATAACCCAATACCTAGGTCTTGTCTTCATTTTAGAGCCAGGTATTGGAAAGTGCTCACTTCATTTGAATCCCAAGGGTAGGCTCAGGGAAGTGAGGAGAAGTAGTCTGTCCACACATCATTTCCTTTCACCAGAAGCCCCTCTGCAGCAGCAGGTGGCAAGGTCCCCACCGCCTCTGGGCTGGCCGGGTGGTGCAGAGTTTTGGAGAAGATCAACTGCAGGGACTGAAGCTTACCACTTCCCCACCTTAGCTCCTAACTGTGCCATCGGAGCTCCAGTCCCGGTGCCTCCCCAGAGAAGCCAGGACAGTGGTTCCGAGGCTGCTGCTGGGGTGAGGGTGGCGGGCGGGCAGAGGATGAGTGAGGGAGGACAGGGGAAAAGCCCTGTGGCCAGGATAGAGCAAAAGAGGACCACAGGTCCCAGGATGGAGCTGTCCTGGGGACACAGGGTTGTGCTCACGCTGAGGAGCAAAGCCTGTGTGTGGGCCCTGGGTGTACTCCCCACCTGTCACCAAGAGCTCCCCAGGGATCAAAGCTATACCCGGGCAAAAGAGACCCAACATCTGCCACCACAGGAGGGATGGGCCCAAGTCCCTGCCAGTGCCCTGAGCTTCCCTCCCCTTTGTCCAGATGGCCCTGTTCAGTCCCTGGTGGTCTCGTGCCCACTGCAGGAATCATGTAGCCTGGCTCTACTAAAATGGGAGAGAATCAGACCAGAGCTCCAAGGCCCTCTGATGAGGGAGGACCACCCTTCCGGGCTAGGGAGGAAGGCAGGCAGGCACACCGTATTCTGGTTAAGACCTGCCCCCTGAGCCCAGCTCCTCTACCAACTACCGTGTGGCCAGGCCAGCCACGTGCACTCATGCACTTCCAGTAAGGAGCCTTCAGGGCAGGGGCAGGGGCAGGGGTTGTGAGCATTCAAGGTGATGAGGTCTGTACAACATTGGCCCTCAGACCTTATCACTCTAAGGAGAGAACACCAAATGAAGGGAACTGGCATGCAGTGCCCCCTGGAGCTCCAGGCAGTGCACTGGTTGCTTTGCTGCCCTCATCTCCTTACAATCCCCAGCCACCTGTTGAAGGAAGTCAGTGAGAGGATGTGACCACAAGTTAACCCTTGAGCTGGACCTGGATAATCAGAGGCTTCTTACTCCCACCCCTATCCTTGGAATGTATGTTCTGCCCACCATTCCCATAACCAGAGCCTTTTCAAGGACAGAGCCTTGGGAGAGTAAGGTGCTGAGACCATCTGGACGGTATGGTGATTGAACCCAGTCAAGGCCTCTACACAAACTGTAAGATTCTTGCTGCCACCCAAGCCTTGCACGTAAGTTCCTTCGATTATTAAACCTGCCCCCAACCCATCTGGACTGGTCTGCCTGTTTACTCACTCTCTCCTTGGTCCCGCCCCCACCCCGTTCACTGATGTTGTCAGAGGCACAAAGGTTTGACTCTGTATCTTCCTACTAGAAATAGTTTATCAGTATAAGCAATCCCTCATTGGCATGCTTAATGCATGGTTCTTCAGTTTCTTTTGTTGGAAACTGAAAAGGCTACTCATTCAGTGATTTATCCAAGGATTCCTTGTCTTTCTCACTGGAGAACACAGTGTTTAGGAGCCCAGATCTTCTGTGTATGCCTATCGAAAACCATGAGATTACACCAGTACCCTCAGTGCCAGTCCAAGAGCACAGGAATCATGCCAGAATTCTGTCACCTTTCACCTTTCCGTGTCTATAGCACCTTCTGGCAGGAGAACCTGGCCTCCCCGCATCCTCAGTACATTTGCTTACTGGCACAGCCCTCCTGTGTAGCAGCATACCATGACCCTGCCGGGCAGCCTTTCCATTAGACGCTAATCCACTCCTCTCACAGCCCTTGGCTTCCACCAGGCCGCCCTCACACCTCTTAGGGTCCCACCATCCTACCCTCAGTGTTCTGCCCTACTAGGAAGGAAGCGGGGCGGGGGGAGGGCTAAGCTGCAGTGCTCCACGGTCAGCTTTGCTAAGGTTCAGCCACCCCCGCAGGGGCCAGTGGAAACTCCACCAGCAGAGAAGCTGCAGGGAGATGCTGGCACCTGGAAGGCCAGGTCCATGCTGGGAGGAGAATGCTGACAAAAGAGGATTGTCCTCCAAAGGGCCATCCTGAGCACACTGTGGGAAGAAGCGCCTCAGGGGCGGGAGCACAGAGGTCAGGAAGTGGCTCCTGGGCTCAAGGTCTGAGTGAAGCTAGCCCTCTGCCTCTCCTCCCTGGTTGTGTCTCCCTGACGGGGATGGAAGATGGACTTGACAATACACTACGGAAGTCTTTTGAGGATTAAAGGCCAAGAATGCCCTTAGGGCCCTGAGCCCAGTGCTTGGCACAGACAAGTACTCAACACATCTTAGAATTAACACTCTTCAGGGCAGGGACGTGGTCCCCCCACCTGTTACCAGATTCCCACTAACAGGGCAATGCTTTCAAATAGTCCCCTGAGTCACACACTCAGTGCCATAGCTGGGGCAGGTTCTTAGGATCCAGAAGTGAGCGAGTTACATGCTGCCCCTGCCCTCTGAGGGGTGACAAATATATGACTTTCCACTCGGCTTCAAATATTCCATTGAATTCTATTGTAAAAATATGCCACAAAATGTTTGTCCATTTGCCTAATCTACCAGCATACTAAAAGTGAATCTCACTGCAATTACATGAAGTTTACCCCAGCAAAGCAAAGTTGTTTCATCAATAAAAAATCACCCATGCACCCTGACTAGTGTGGCTCAGTGGACTGAGTGCTGGCCTACAAACCAAAGGGTCACTGGTTCGACTCCTAGTCAGGGTACATGCCTGGGTTGTGGGCCAGGTCCCCAGTTGGGGACATGAGACAGACAACCACACATTGATATTCCCCCCCCCTCTTTCTACCTCCCTCCCCCTCTCTCTAAAAATAAAATAAAATCTTAAAAAAAAATCAACCACATACTCTGGTCAGTCAGTTGGGTGGAATGTCATCCTATAGAACGAAGGGTCAAGAGTCCAATACCTGGCAGGCCACACGCCCAGGTTGCAGGTTTGATCCCCAGTCAGGGAATGTATTAAAAAGCAACGGATTGATGTCTCTGTCTCATCTCTCTCTCTCACCCTTCCTGGCTCTCTAAAAATAATGAAAAATTCTCCTCAAGTTAGGATAAAAAAAATAATCATGCAACATGCCATACATAGTAACCGAAAAGGAGAGTGTGGTAGACAATTGGTCCCTCAAAGTTGCCCGTGTCCTGATCCCCAGAATTGGAGAATACACTGCTATAGGGAATTAAAGTTGCAGGTGACACTATGTGGCTTCTAATCAGTTGACTTTAAAATACATAGATTAGCTTGGAACACCTAACCACGTAAATTATTAAAAGTGGAAGAGGGAGGCAGAAGAGTGGGTTAGACAAATGCCATGTGAGAAAGACTCAAGCCACCACTGTGGACTTTGAAGAGGCAGAAAGGGGCCAGGAGCCAAAAAAATGTAGTGGCCTCCAGAAGCTGGGAACAGCCCTCAGTTTACAGACAGCAAGAAAATGGGACTTGGGTCCTGCAACCACAAAGTACGGAATTCTGCCAACAACCCAAGTAAACAGGAAAGGGATTATCCCGCAGAATCTCCGAGAAGGAACATAGCCTGCCAATACCATGATTCTGGCCTGGCAAGACCCATACCAAACTTCTGGCCTACAGAACTATAAGAAGATAAATTGAAGTTGTGGATTTGTGCTGATTTGTGAAAACAGCAATAGAAAACTAATACAAAGACAAAAATCCATATGACCATCCCAACAGAATCAAAGAATAACTGCAGCTCTGGCTCTTCAAGGGGTGCTGGATAGATGACTGTCCACTTGGCTTCAAATACCCGTGCATTTGTGAAACTAAGCCAAACACGCGCTCTAATGAGGGGCCCACTCTACTGGAAATACAGAAAGGAATCTGCTGCAGGAACTTCTGAGCAAACATAGGGGAAGGAAGTGCCCCATGGCCTTCTCGGCCCCCACCTTCGCCTCTGGGGGTGGACAAGAGAGACTGGGGCTTGGGTGGATTCAGGCCTAGCCTGGAGGACACTGGGACTCCAGCACTTGGGGACACCCCCCACACCCATACGAGTTTGAGCTGCTCCACACCCCTTTTCCCCTCACCCACCGCACCAACCAGACCAGGGGTCAGGGAGCCCTTCTGGCAAGGGTCACTGCATGGAGGAGAAAGGGACTGAGAGAGTATGTGGAGGGGTGGTAGTGACCTCAGGTAATGTCCCTCCTCAGAGGCCACCCTCTTCCAGAAGAAGGCCACAGCCCTAGTCAGAAGCTTGATCATGGCCTGGCACTCACCACACGAGACAAAGCATGTCTCAGCTCTGTCTCAGCCGCTGCCTTGCTGAGACCCTCCACCCTCTGGGGAGAGAGTTCTCAAGGCGCTCCCCCACCCCTCTCCTGCCTGTCTGCCCCTCTCCCCCAGTGACTGTCTGTGGATCCCAAGACCTCACCCACTTAGGCAGCAGGCTCCCCACTCCTGCCCCTTAGTGTACCTGGTACAGGGACTGTCCCCTACAAGGTCAGACCAGTGGGAAGCAGCTGGATGGGGAGGTCCTACACTCACTAACGGGTGGGCGAGGGGGCTGCCTTGGCTTCTGCCGTCACTGGTGAGGGTGCAAACATGGTGGCCATAGGGAAGTGGGCTGGAGTCTGGGCCCTGTGTGTGCTTCAGGGGATAGAGGGGCTCCTCTGTGAAGTCCCTGGGAAGGTGGGAGCCTGGCATGGAAGATGTGGCTTTCTGAGCAGGGCTCCAGCCCTCGAAGAGGCTGGTGGCTCCATACTACCAAAGGTAGGATTCTGGGTTTTTTTTCTGCCTCATGGACAACATCTTCTGAATGCAAAGTAGGGAGACCAGGCAAGGCCTCATACAAACACCATAGAGAGACATGCTACGACCAAGTGGGATTTATTGCAGGAATTCAAAATTGGTTTAACATCTGAGAGTCAATTGTTATATACCACATTAAGAGTACAAGGTGGGGGAGGGGTGATGAGCACCACAATAGTTGCCCAAAAAAGGACCTGACAAAACCCAACACCCGTCTGTGATAAAAATTTTCAACAGATTGAGGATGGAAGGAAATTTCCTCAACCTAATAGTGTCCACGTAAATTTGCAGTGTGCATAACAGTTAATAGTGAAAGAATGAATGTTCTCCTTAATATTGGGAAGAATGCAAGATATCCACTTTTGCCTATTCTGCTCAAAATGGTACTGAAGGTTCTAGTCCGTGGAATAAACCCTACGCCCCACCAAAATAAAACCATCATGACTGGAAAGAAAGAACAAAACTGTTTTTATTCACAGATGACATGATCCTACATGGAGGAATTCCCAAGAAATGACACACTTCCTTTGTGATGTACGCAGGGGAGAGTGGGATACAGCCTCTCAGTATCTGCTCATACTCAGTAATATCCTCTTGCTAAGCAGCCCGTGTCCACTCCAACATCACAAACACTGGTTAACAGACACCCACCTGAGGTCGTTTTACCAGGTCAGCACTGCAGTAGGAGGAGGCACTGCATGTCCCCGCTTCTCACATTATCCCTCCTTGGAAAAGGCAGGCCAGTCTCAACAGTGTACGCGCCTTGTGTCTGTGTGGAGAGGCAAGTGTCCCTGGCTGGGGAGAACTCCCCAAAGCGTAGGTGGGTGGGGTGGAGTGGAAAGAAAAGCACTGTGCCCACAGCAGTCATTGACCCATCTATTTAGCTTTAGGCATGACCAAAAGGATAGCTGAGGCCATCCTAGCAACCAGAGGACTGAAAGGCAGAAAGCAGTGTCTAACTTAGCCCCTTTGAGAAGCCCAGAAGAACAGAGAAATCATAAGCTGGGAGAGCTGGTGCCAGCCTTTTAGAGGAGGATACATAAGCTCGGGGGACAGGGGATGTCTCCCAGAGCTACCTGAGCTCACGCTTGACCAGTGGCACCGGTGGGCCGCTGCTCAGTGTGAGGGGGAAGGGTAACTGATGTAGGGATACACAGTGACTTCCCAGCACCCCACCCTCATTTCACCACAATACCATAAGCAAGAGAGAGAGAGAGCAGACTTTCTCACTCTGGTGTGATGAGCTCCTCAGAGGCCCTGGCAGAACCCACATGTGCCCTGTAAAAGCAGAGATAAGGAGACCCCCTGGACATGAGAGGGACTGAAAGCAAAAGCAATGACGAGAAGACACAGTCAGAACATTCAACAAATAACACGTGACTCAAAAACCATGATGGCAGCAGAACAGTCAAGTGGATATTCAAGAAGAGAGTGGAGCCCTGGCTGGTGTGGCTCAGTGGATTGAGCGCTGGCCTGTGAACCAAAGGGTCACTGGTTCGATTCCCGGTCAGGACACACGCCTGGGTCGCAGGCCAGGTTCCGGGTGGGGGTCGGGCGAGAGGCAATGACACATTGATGTTTCTCTCCCTCTCTTTCTCCCGCCCTTCCCCTCTCTCTAAATATAAATACATAATTTTTAAGAAGGCAGAGTGGAAGGGAGGTTTCCATGATAGACTCTACAGAAGACTTTCTCAGAAGACCCCCTCCGTGTCCACACAAGACAAGCCTCCTTCTGTCTGCTGACCATAGTGTCCACTTGTGACAACTGCTACTGCTCTTCCAGCTACAACACAGAAGCTTCTCACAGAAATCAGGGGTCTTCCCATGAACCCCATCTTCCCCCATGCTCTCCACAGATCAGTTCATGCCACGGGCACCAGGCAGTTCGTTCGAATTTAGATGGGCTCCATGCTCCCAGGAAAGGCCTTCAGGATACCCTGAAAAATGGGCTCATGGAGACACCCACAGGACCCCAGGGCACACAAAGACAGTTGGTCATTCATTTGGTAACACACATTTCCTGGGCACCTCTCCATCCCTGACTCATCGTGGGACCTGGGCAAAGACCCTCAGGGCACCACTTAGAGGACCCTAGAGAGAACGTATGAGTGTAGAGCAGTTTTGAGAATTGCATGAGGGTTCAGCCAGCAGGAATGTGCCCCTTCCCCAAAAACCCAGGAAGTAAGCTGGAGTGTGGGTTAACTCAGAGCAACCAGCAGAAACAGAGCTAGCCTTCACAGTTCCCAGAGACTGGCACCCAAAGATTGCTTTTTGAAATCGTGTTGTGGGGGGACTTCTGGCTAATGGAGAGGTATAGATAGATACACTTTGCCTGCTCGTACAACCAAAAGAAGGACAACAAGTTTAAAAACAAAAAACAACCAGAACTCCCAGAAAATCAAACTGTATAGAAGTCCAACAACTAAGGAGTTAAAGAAGAAACATTCATCCAGACCAGTAGGAGGGGCAGAGATGGTCAGCTGGGGTGGAGAGGACTTGCTGCAAGGTGGTGGCAGGAGGACCAGTGTGATCAAGGCAGTGAGTGGCTGGAAGAGCAGGCAGTCCCACATTTGCATGCAGATAAACCAGGAGAAAGAACTGGGGAGTGAGACAGACCATGCAACCCAAGGTTCCAGTGCTGGGAAATAAAGCCTCAAAACCTCTGACTGGGAAAAAAAAACAAAACAAAACAAAACAAAACAAAACCTGTGGAGGTTGAGGAAGCAGGAGAAACTCCCAGACTCACAGGAGAGTTCATTGGAGAGACCCACAGGGTCCTAGAATGTACACCAAACTACCCACCTGGGAATCAGCCCCAGAAGGGTCCAACTTGCTTGTGGGAAGCAGGGGAAGTGACTGAAAGCCAGCAGAGAGCCAAACAAGCAACAGTGTTCCCTCTCGGACCCCGCCCCCACATACAGCTCCACAGTGCATTGAAGTGGGTAACCCCACCCTCTCAAATATCTAAGGCTCACCCCTTTACCATGTAACAGGCATGCCGAGATGAAAATTATGGCCTAAATGAAAGAACAGATCGAAGCTCCAGAAAAAATAAAACTAAACAATGGAAAGATAGCCAACTCTCAGATGTAGAGTTCAAAATACTGGTAATCAGGAAGCTCACAGAAATGGTTGAGTAGAGTCACAAAATAAAGCAAAGCGTGAAGGCTATGCAAAGTGCAACAAAGGGAACCAACAGTGAAGGGAAGGACACTGGGACTCACATCTATGATTTGGAGCAGAAGGAAGAAATAAACAAACATTCAACAAGAACAGAATGAAGAAATAAGAATTTTTTAAAAAATGAGGAGAGGCTTAGGAACCTCTAGGACAACTTTAAACGTTCCAACATCCAAATCATAGGGGTGCCAGAAGGAGAAAAGAAGAGCAAGAAGTTGAAAACTTATTTGAAAACTTAATGAAGGAGAACTTCCCCCATCTGGCAAAGGAAATAGACGTCCAGGAAGTCCAGGAAGCTCACAGAGTCCCCAAAACCTTTGGACCCAAGGATCGCACACCAAGGCACATTGCAATTACATTAACTGATATTAAAGATAAGGAGAGAATCTTCAACACAGCAAGAGAAAAGGAGACAGACATCTACAAAGGAGTTTTCATAAGACTGTCAAATGATTTATCAAAAAATCCTTGCTGCCAAGAAGGGGTTGGAAAGAAGTATTCGGAGTTATGAAAGGTAAGGACCTACATCCAAGATTACTCTATCCAACAAAGCTGTCAGTTAGAATGGAAGGGCAGATGAAGTGCTTCTCGCATAAGGTCAAGTTAAAGGAGTTCATCATTGCCAAGCCCTTATTATATGGAATGTTAAAGGAACTTATCTAAGTAAAAGGAGAAGATCAAAACTATGAACAATAAAATGACAACACACACAACTATCAACAACCACACCTAAAAGAAACAAAAACAACACAAACCAGAAACGAACTACGCAAACAACTAGAACAGGAACAGAATCACAGAAATGGAGATCACATGGAGGGTTATTAGTGGGGGGGGGTGTGGGGAGGGAGAGTTGGGGAAAGGGTACAGGGAATAAGAAGCATAATTGGTAGGTACAAAATGAATGGGGGTCGGTTGAGAGTAGTGTAGGAAGTGGAGAAGCCAAAGAATTTACATGTACTACCCATGGACATGAACTTAGGGAGGCTGATGCTGGAGGGAGAGGGGCGGGGATAAAGGGGAGGAAAAAAAATGGGACAACTGTAATAGCATAATCAATAAAATATATTAACATATATAAAAAATAAAAATAAAATCGTGTTATGGTTTGTTCGTTTTCATGTCAGGGCAAATGTGACAGAAATGCCAACGAATGCACCTGGCACGAGGGGTATATAATTCCACTGGAATTCCAAAAGTGCTTTCAATGCAATTTTTCTGGAAGGTCTTTTCTAAAGCACCTCCCAGGCGAAGCCCATAGCAGATCTGAGCAGTTTTTAAAGCATTTTTTATTCCGATGTGATGCAAAATCTTGACCCAGACCCCGTGTAGTGTTTTCCATCTTTCTCTTCCCATTTCCCTCTACGACAGGCTTTTGCCCCCAGGAGTGCAGGGGGCAGAGTGCTCTCCTGGGAGTTCCAGCTTCCTGGCTCACCAGCTATGGGGATGTGGGTGTGTCATGGCCAGCCTCTGCTCCTGTTTCCCCGTGTGCCCCCACAGACACAGTAACGCAGTCCCCAGGGGAGCAACGTCAGAGCTCGAGTCAGTGTGTTGAGACTAGCAGATTCGTGTCTCTTCTGTTTCTAGTTTCTCATTGTGTATGACTTTGTCGTGACAGCAAGTCTCCACATACATGCCACCTGCAAGTTGCTGCAGCTCGGGGATGCACTGCTGGGCCAGTTTTCCCCACTCCCAAATTTAATACAAAGTCAGACCGCATCACACTAAGAATCACAGTGAAAGGGCTAAAGCAGAGGCTCTGCAGCCTCACACTGACTCCACTTCCCCCACTCCCTTCCCCTGGCGCAGGACCTTGCTTCTCTTTCTTCCCTTTACCGACACCTGCCATGCACACGTAACCCTGGCCTCCAGCTGTAGCCTTAGCGACATCCACCGAGTCTTTTTGATGTAGTTCAAGGGAACAGTCAGTAGAGGGCACCGGTCCACTAGCGCAGGGCCGGCTGGGGCTGGAGGAAGGAGCATTTCACCCAGTTTAGACAGTCAGCTTTGTGGAATCGAAAAAACCACAGGCACGAGAGACACAGGTTTTCCAAAGTTATACGTAGTGCGAGCTCTTGAACAAATAAGAACCTCTGAACTGATTATGCGCTTCTGATTTCTATGCACGCTACAGCAGTGATTTGCAGATACAACGGGGGAGCAGGGCCCCTCCATAAGTCACCAGGGTCTTTTCAGAACACCAGCAATACCGGGAGGTGGTCGGTCTCATCTTTCAACTTGGCACAGTGTGGTTTGAGGAGGCTTGGGCGAGGGAAACAGCTGGGGTTGAACCTTGGTACCTGAGGTCATGACTTTGGCCAGGTCCCTCACACTCTCTGAGAGCTTTACTTTCTTTGTCTGCAAATGATCAGTGATTGAGACGTTGTGTGAGGAACTGGTGACAGACTGCACAGCACTCAACAAACACTGAGCGCTGTGCCTGACACGTGGAGGCAGTCAGTGAAGGAGGACTAGTGTTTGTCAACTACTAGCCTTGTTCATCATACGAGCTCTTCAGTCTCTGCGTCAGTGCTCCAAAGGCAGCACTGAGTCCGTATCAAGGGCACTGACTTTGCCGGTAGATACAGCATCTCTACCACCTAACAAGGA
>PVIA01018726.1:0-12043 GCA_004024845.1 Tonatia bakeri | reverse complement strand
GAGGTTGGATCTCCCTCAATGGGAAAAATTGCCATTCCCCAACAACAGGCTGTTCCCCTCTCAGAAATCCACCAGTCACTGCACATTAGCCCCAGGGCTCTGTTCAGGTTCATGGATCCCCTCTTCCCAAATCGTCTCCAGTCCATCAGGCAATTGCATGCTGAATGTTCGGTCTGCTCTAAAACCAATCCAGGAAGGCCTTAAATCCCGGTTTCACCACATGAAAGGACATCTCCCTGGCCAGGACTGGCAAATCAGCTTCACTCACATGCCGCCCCACAAAAAATTCTGCTACCTTTTAACTTGTTGACACGTTTTCAGGTTGAATTAAGGACCAAACCTACTCGCCCCTCCCTAACGCACCAGAAACGCGGACCTCCAGGTCAAATACGTCGCCCCTTATCCTATGAAAAAGGTCAGAATGTTAGGTTGGGCGGGGTAAGACAAAAGTTTCAATTATAGTGTTTGGACTACAAAGATGGCGGCTGAACTCTGACCCAGAAGAGGTGCTTACGTCAGACAAGGAACCACCAATGATATGTGGCTTCTTTGTTCACCAGGACCAATCCTTGGCTCCGACGGGAAGTCAAGCCATACAAAACCCCTCTCTGTCTTCCCTGGTGCAAAACTTGCTTAGCTCTCTTCCTCTCCCTCAGTAAGGGCAGAGGTTTCGCCTGGGAGCACAAACCCCAAAATAAAGCTCTTCCGCCTATTTTTGTGGCTAATTGGCAGTCATTCCTCGGCGGGGTCTAAGAAAACCTTACACCTATTCCAGTAATAACTACACGCCTTCTCTTCCTGAGATGTTAGGGTTGCCACACAGTCTGAGTCATTTTCCTGACTTTGAAGCTTTAAGCTTCCCCAAATAGGAGGCAAACCAAGAAAGCTAGAGAAAGGCATGCACTAGAATAATAATTCCCAAGTAATAGGTTCTTCTAAGAATATCTTTTTATTTTGAAGCTTTGAAGGAAAAAAAAACTGGCTTTAACCAAGACCAGCATAAAAGATAAGATGTCCATTAGTCCAGGGCTGCCCCTATCAACAGTGTTGTTTCTAGGAACGTCCTGTACACCAAAGAACAAACTTATGAAAAACTTCAGGCTTGCAGCAACTCAGAGCCACAAAGAGCAGCAAGCAATATAGAGAGATGGCACAAAGGCCTTGAAATATCTGGGAAGCAAGAAAATTCTGGACAGATAGAAAAAACAGACCTAAATGGGATGTCAGTAACAACTGAGGCTGGGTCCGGGAAAGGTGTGCACAGTCCCTGGTCATCAAACGGCAGGAACTCCAGTCCTTGGTCTTCCCACCTCTGCAACAATGGCAAATACCCTATTCTGTCAGCAGAATGGCCTTGGGCACATAGCAGGGGTCCTGGAGGACACAGGAGAGCCAGCAACCTATGCCATTTCCTATTGAGTGTTAGACAGATTATTTGACTTTTCTGAGTCTTGTAGAATGGTGATAATAAAGTCTGCCTTGACTACTTCCCAAGGCCATTTTGAGGGTCAAATACAATAACATACATTGGAGTGCATTGTAAAAATACAAGAGCTTTATGTAAGCCGTAGGAAGATGGGCTTCCTACGGCTTACATAAACCTTGGCTAAGTGTGAGTATAACTTATAGACAAAATAAAACTCTCCATACAAATAAACCTATGCCATAACTCTATGCCACCCAGTCAAAAAAACCACCTATAACTGAGAAACTTAGAATGTTAGACTGAAACAGTTACAAGTGCCTCAACCTTCTGACCAAAGCTCAGTCACACTGGTGAGTGATGTAAGTGGCAGGCTCTTGTACTATCTTCGCTCTTTCCTTCTTCCAAAAAAGCACTCTCTATTCTCATGTACAGCTCTGTCCACCCTCTCTCCCACCTTGCGCTTATAATGGAGCCTGATGTTCCCCAGCTACAGCTTATACAGGGGTGCTGGTTGGGGTTCCTGTGATCACAGCAAGGACAGTCACAAGGCTATTTTGAAAAGTTTAAAACTAGAACTAAGAGAAGCAGCTTCTCCCAGCAGACACCAGGAGATTTGAAGCTTGGCTGCAGCATGCAGCCAGTTTCCCACTAAATAGAGGAAGTTGGTTTGAGATGTTAACTCTCAGAGAGGCAGAAACCTGCCCCTTCGGATGCTGCAACACCTTACTTCTACATGTCTTATGTTCCTCACCACCCCACCATCCCTACCCCCAACACACAGCTGCCTCTCTAGCAATATGTAAACTCTCTAGGAACTCCTAACAAAGTGTTAAGTTAGATTTTGTAACACAATCAGGATGCATTGGCCCCACATTAAAGAAATGCTAAGACTTATGGTCCATTCAAACTGGCATCTCCTGTATATCAATGGATGTTTGCAGGAGACTGTGGTTGTCCTAAGTAAACTCAACCTCAAAAGGCTTTCAAAACATCTTAGCTTGCCATTGTGTCCATTATGGCTCTGTGAATTTATCTTTACCTCTCTTGCATCTATTTGTATTTTCAGTTTTTATTCACTCTTAAAGATAATCCATTCTAAATATGCAGTCTACCCAGTGAAAGCACTGCTTATTTGGTATATTTCTTATAAATAAATTCATAATAAGCCTTTTCAATGCTCAAGGTATGACCTACAAATTCTCTGTCAACTTTGTGTGACTTATGAGTTTCTACCTTTACTAAAATTAAGAGAAAAAAAATCTTACTCCCTTAGCTCTCTATCAAAGCAATTTAACTGTCTTTAATTCTATGAATAAGTACAGTGAATAAAACCATATAACACTCTCGTATAACCCCAATTACTCGGATAGTTTTAATGAATACTACAGTAAATAAGTAGAAAGAGTAAACAGTGAAATAGAAGCAGAAATAGAAAAATTGGAAAAAATTAAAAACACTGAATTCATTCTGTGATATATACAACATAAAAAGAATGTGAAAAAATATTTCCAAATTGTGATTTCTGGGTAGTAAAATGATGGAAAAATTCTTTTCTCCCTTTATATTTCCCTATATTACTAAAATTTCTTTACTGGGTATGTGTTACTATTCTAATAAAAAAAAATACTAAAAATGTACTGGGAGAAAAATGTGTAAATGAAGAGTTAATTGGTCCAATCTGGTCAATGGATCATGGTAGAGTCTCACCAAATGTTGTTGGGACTTTAGGCCCTTGCAGGGAAATGAGCTCTCACTAAAGAGACCTCAGCCAGCCTGCATCCTCCTTGTTTCAGAGGCACATAAAATATGAAGTTCTGACGCTTTCACCAGGTAGCCCATTCCACTTTAGCAGGCAGACATACCTAAAAAAGAAAGCCACTTTATTGCCCTGGCTGCTGTGGCTCAGTGAATTGAGTACCAGCCTAAGAACCAGAAGGTTGCTGGTTTGACCCCAGCCAGGGCACATGCCTAGGTTGTGGCAAGGTTCCTGGTTGGGGGCATGTAAGAGACAACCACACATTGATGTTTCTCTCCCTCTCTTTCTGGCTCCCTTTTCCTCTCTCTAAAAATAAATAAATAATATCTTTAAAAAAAGATAAAGATTTTTTAAAAACAAATATAAAAGATCTCTGAACAAAAAGACTGACAGTCCTAAGTAGCACCCTCTGATTTCAGAGGCACTGAGCAAGGTTGGGCTCTGAAGCTTATGGCCAAGTTTCCCAACACTAAGAAGCTAAAAGTGGCTACTCAGGAAAAATGGACCTGGATTCTCCCCAACCACTAGCATGTATTGGGTATTCAATATATATTTATATAAAAATGATAGTGAACTGAATAATCGCAAGGAAATGTGCAGGTAACTGAAGAGGTACTATTGACTTACACACTAGTGGGGAAGAGGTGGAGAGGGGAGGCTTCTTAGAGAGAGTGACACTTGAACTTCTTTAAAGGATAAGTAGGCATTTGGCAGGCAGAGAACATGGAGAAGGGAAGGCCCATGTCCAGGCAGACATAAAGTCAAGGGCATTTAAGAAGAGAAGTTGGACTGGGGCAAATGGCTTAGGTAAGCAGAAACTAAAGTGTAACTACGCTTTAAAGAAAGGGTAGTTTGGATAGAAGAAAAAGAACTGCATATGTTGGGAGGAACTGTCCTGCCTGGCTTCAGAAGCTGTAACCCTCCCTCCCACCATGGCTAAGGCTGAGTAAAAAGACCTTGGGACCATAAGCCACTAAGGAGACAAAGCTTATCTTCCCAGCAGGGGTGCTGCCTCTGCCCCCTTTACCTCACCCTGCTGGGCCCCAGGGTGGATGACTAGTTAGCCAATGATGGGTAAGATTCCTCAAAGGAGGGATGACCTAAGACAGGCATGGTCACAAACGGGCCACCAGGGAAGGACTTGGGGGACTATAGAAAAAGGGGGTGATAGACCCTTACCCCTCAGCTTTGACATAGCCTGAGTCCTCACTCTGTCTGTATGAAGTCTCCTAATCTCTTGGTTGCCTTATTTCCCACACCTGACTTAAGCATGAAACAATGCCAGAGGGTGGTGCAGCCCTGGGCAGGAACAGGTGGTTTCCCCTGGGCAATCAGGCCTAAGAAAGAATGCATAAAAGCCTGTGAAAACTCCCTGCTAAGACTGCCCTCAATTTTCTGATAAGGGTCTAAGCATAAAATGAGTTTGTTTCCCACAGTTTTATGCCTTTTTAGCTATCTGACCCTGACTTAGAATAAGCCCTCATAGTTCTTTGAATGTCATCTATCATTTGATCACTTCTGCCTGACAGTGATTGATGAGCTTTACCTGTATTCCTGTGTATATTGAATCCAATAAAAGCCCATTGAGGAACAGGATCAAGGCCCTTCTCTGAGAGACTGGCTACCTTTCCTCCCCAAGGAGATCATCTCTTGGTAGACTTATTCTCATCTGAGATGGCCAGGGTGGGGCGGGGGCTCTACTGTGCAAAGCACCCCCACATGCATAAGCAGAGAACACTGAAGAAAGAAATAAAATAAAAAGACATTCTTTCTTTCAATAAGTGTTTATTAAATGCCTACTCTGTCCCAGACCCCAGGCTAAGAACTTGGGGTACAAAAAGGAGCTTCCATGTAACTCAGACGAACAGAGAGCACCCCATGAGACTGGTACTGCTCTCCCCAATGTAGAGATGAGAAAACTGAGGCTTGACAATGAGCACACAATTTCCCCAAGAACACAAAGCTAAACAATAGCACAAATCTAATTTTAAGTATGTTCTATTATAGTCAGGCTTTAGTTGTTTGTTTCTTAACATCATGGTTAAGCTCAGAGGATACAGAGAAAACTCATGCAGCTCCTACTCTGCTATTCAAATAAAAAATTATGAACATTGCTTACTTTCTTTTTATGATGTTTTTCTGCCCTGGAGGATAAATATGTGGGACTCATGAGATCTTACAAAATGCCCCAGGTCTTTGGAACAATTACTAGCAGGACAAGATCAGGCTCTGGAAACAGCCTGATTACACTAACTCGCATCTGATTAAGTTCATCCACTTCACAACATGCTCAAATAGCAAGGGAGCAGACACAGTGGCCACCTGAGAATGATCAGTCAGATTCTCACCAAAAAACATTTCATAACGACAAAGTCAGATTCAGGATTTGTACAAAAATGTTACACATGTCTGTGCTAGAAAACTCAGACTCTTGCACCGCTGAAGGCCTACAGACGACTACTCAGTAAATGACATACCTTTCCAGAAGCTGAACTTAATTATTCAGAGGTTGTCTAAAATCAGCACCTGACCTGGCCAGGTCTCCCCGCCCCTCCCCACCCCATCCTCCTGCTCTATTGGTTGCCAAGCTAAGGGCAGGTTCCTCCAACATGAATACGTTCTTCTGAAAGTAAGGAAACTTTCAGCCCAGAAGGTATATTTCTAAACACAAACAGACATACATGCAAACAGTTAGTTTGACAAAGAACAAAAAACCTGCTAAAATATTCTTTCCGAGATTATCCATGCACACTTATGTAAAGGAGGAAAAACGTTTTTTGCTTTGTTTCATTTTGTTTTAGGATCACTGAAGTCATTTCAGTCTATTGTAATTCTTCTTTTTCCACATATTTTTACTGTTGTTCAAACAAGAGGTATTCTTAGGGACTTATTAAAAAGCTAGAAGACTCTAATCAATAATAGCACTGATATAAATGTTCTCCATCATTATACAGGAAATTTAGTTTTTCCTTTTAAACTTCATTTATCTTTAATTCTTTAATTAGAACATAATTCTATAAAGCTTGCATTCATACAATGCTTTCAAATATATTTTTGCATTCCATTTGGAGAGGCTAATATCATTATCTGCGATTGTTATGGAACTTCACATACGAGGTTCTTAACTGTATTTGGAGTGTCTAGGTAGGCAGGCAAGCCTGGGATTCTTCCAAAAGGTAACCCATCCTCTACCCACTCAAAACTGATATTACTAATGCTGGCTGTGGGGGAAATAAGTATCAAGTACAACCTTTCCTAAAGTACTTTTAAACATGTATTTGCATGAAATAAAGGGCAATTACTTTACTACAAAACTCATATATAGTCCGGTTTGATCAGGGAGCTGACTAAAGAACACTTTCAGCCTAAGTGGACCTCAGTGAGTTGTGTGTGTTTTTTTTTAACTGTCCTGAGCTCATTTCTGTCCTTGCTTTCTTTTTTCCTCACATGACATTAGGGTTTTCCAATGTCTTAACAGTTCTTTGGAGATGGCTAAACTGGGTTCAGCCACATTAACAATCAACATAATCTCTGTTCTGAGCTGGCTTTTCACATTAGAATCCACCCCAACTTGGTAGAACTGACAAGCGTACAAAACTTAAACTAGAGAAAAATATTTAAGATATGATTTAAACATTTAATTTTAGGGCACCAAAAGAAGGATGGAAACGTCTATCATATTTCAAAAAGTACAGATATTAAGTCTCTTATAGTAACTAAAACTGCAAAAAAACTGGTATTCCCAGGCCATTTTTGAGAAACGTTTAAGACCATCCTAAAACTACAAGAAATGCTTACCCTGATGAAAATAAAAGTAGTTCTGTCTCCACCAGCCTATGAAAATCAAGGCTCCAAGTTTGACCACCTCATAAGTATCTCTTCCAAGTTCCAGCTTTTGTTGTCCTAGGATATTGGACTTCTTCAAGCAAATGAAAAACAAGCAGCAAAGAGACCTAAATAGTACTTTTAAAAATGTATCCTTCAACATATAACGCAATGCTATGGCAGGCAACTCAATAAATAAAGTAAATTAAATGTCGGGGAAAAAGTGTCATCTCAAGGTTCAGTGGCTTTACATTTGTCTCACAGATAAATCTGTAAATTTCTGTTGGCTGTTTGTTAATGTGCTCACTTTCCAGTATACAGAGTAACCTTTTCGGATTCTTCTGCCAGAAGTTTTCTAAAACTGAGCACAAATTGAGCCCATCAAAAACTTTTAATATAAAATACTCATATAATTTCTGTTTACAAAAGGCCCAACTTTACTGTAGCTATGGTGCTCACTCTCAAATGCATAACTTACTAGAGCTGATTTCTTAACAAATACATGTGTAGCCTCATACCCTGTACTCTCCCCTGACCATGCACCTTCTGGCCCACCACAAACAGATCTAAAATTCAGGATGACCATTCCTACTTCCCAATCCAGCTGTAAAGGGATGGTTTTACTGCAGTGGTTCTTAAGTGTAGTACCCAGAAGAGCAACATCAACATCACCTGTGCACTTGTTAGAAATGCACATTGTCAGGCCCACCCCAGACTCACTGAATTAGCGACTCTGGGGATGGGGCCCACCTCCCCAGGTATCCCATACCCTCAAGTTTAAGAAGCACTGTTTCACTGCAGTAATTATCAAAGCACCGGTGTTTGTACCCTCAGAGCCTGCAGGTGGCACTAGAGACTAGCTAGAAAAATTACATGAACAGGAAGCAGAAGCTGTGTTACAGAACCTGCTGCCTGACAGTTCCTTCTATCAGTTCCTTAACAGCTGCTTCAGCCTTCTCCAGTAAGTTCAAAGGTCATAGTGCATCTGAGTTTTGAACACAAACTGGATTTAAATTCTTCTCACAGCCCCAGAAAGTAGACATAGTAAAGCAACAATTTTACAATTTAAAATCAGCATTTAATTATTTTGAAGGTTTTGGTGTTTAATATAATGAGGGCATAAACACACTTTAAAAATGAATGTCAATACTAATTACACAGAAAATAAGAAACTTAAATTAGCCATTGTGTATATCTGAATAATAATAATGAACTTAATCTGAAAGAATAAAGTCCCTACCCTTAAGATCTCACTGAATTGGCAAGGCTGAGTAACGATAGTAAGGTTTTTTTCTAATGTACACAGATAGCCCTTTACTAGATTCTGTCAAAACCCTGAATTTTGCATTAACTTTTAATATACAAACATCTCTAGTGAGGATGTGGAGCAACAGAAAGTCTCATACACTCCTGGTCAGAGTGTAAATCAGTACGACTGTGACAGAACATAGCTGAGCAGGAGCCATTCTTAGATAGGAGCTAAACAGCAGCCATTCCCAGACAGCAGCCATTCCCAGATAAGCAGTTATCTCAAGGTCCTACGCTAACCCCCACTTTCAGCAGCTGCTCTCCCTCCCCCTCCTCCTTCTGCCTTTGTTAACAAGAATATAAGCATACCCCAGCCTGATCTTGGAGCCCAGAATTTGGACACTGTCTCCTCTGGGTCCGAATGCATGAATAAACCCCACTTCGCAAACTCCAAGGCCATCTGAATCATCTTTTCCGTAACACAACTATTTTAGAAAAGTGTTTCACAGTGTCTAGTAAGGCTGAACATAAAATACCTAAGACAAGCAATTCCACTCCTGGGTATGCACCCTGGAGAAATGAGTTCCTCTGCCTATCCTAGAAGTGTAATTCACAATAGTTACCAACTGGAAACAATCGAGAAGGCCGTCCACAGTACAGGAGATAAATATTATGGATATTAATACAATAAAATGCTGTATTTTTTGGACTATAAGACACACTGGACCATAAGACACGCCTACATTTTAGAGGAAAATAGGAAATTTTTGAAGCAAAAAATGTGCTTCAAATATTTAATAACCTGTGACCCCGCTCACCGCTGCCCCCCCACCCACAGCAAGCCAGGTAAGCTAAATTTGGACTATAAGATGCACCCCCATTTCCCTCCCAAATTTGGGGGGAAAGTGCATATTATAGTCCGAAAAATACGGTACACAGAGAAATGAAAACACAAACCAACCAACAAACTGTTATGCCCAATATAGATGACTCTTATAGGCATATCGCTGAGTGAAAGAAGCTAAACACAAAGGAGCACACACTGATCCAAAAAGCAAAATGAATCTCTTGGTGACAGAGGTCAGCAGAGAGGTTATCAACCAAAACGCATGAGGAGCTCACTGAAAAAGTTCTACATCTTGACCTGGATGATGGTTACAGGGGTGTACATATGTAAAGCTCATTGAATTACACTTACATGGTTAATTCAGCTGCACACTTAAATGTCTACTCTTTACTATGCATATGTCATACTTCTTTATAAAGGTTAAAAAAGTTAAACATACACACAAAACTATTGACAAACTAACAATTTTCAACATCCACCATAAAATGTACATTACTGGGCAACTATATCATCAGCAGCAAATAACTTTAGCATTTGCTGAGCTAAATCTCAAATACAGAGAAGAACGGATTCTCCTTATTTTCAATGGTTTGTCATCATAGTAATATCAATCTACAAAAGGGCCAAACCTTTCTGCTTTCACTCCCTAAGTCCCAAACTCCTTTTATCTGCCACTTAACGGGACCCATCACGTGTGGCAACTGACTATCATCCCAAACTCCTACAGGCTCTGGATGGCTGATACTCAGGATGGGGATGGGGGCTAAAAACCTGAATTCTGCAGTCCTGTCATTACCTAATCACCTGAACCTGTTTAACCATCCCTGTCCTAATCCCTGTCACCATCCAGCTTCCCTCCTGCTTTGCCATCCAAGGCTTGTAACCAAGGCGCGGGCCGTGTTTCCCAGGCCATTTCGGGCATACTGGATTCTCATTTCCAATCCAGTAGGAACACAGACGTGGGGCCCAAAGTCAAGGAGGGATAGCGAACACCAAGTTACACTTCCTTAGGGCAAGACACCTCCAGGCATCACAGCACACCCGGAGTCCTTTAACCCACGCTGGTCCCCGCAGGCCCAGGGCTGCTCCGAACAGCCCACCAGAGCCACAAAGAATGTAAGCGAAGCCAGGGAAGTTGGTGTATGTGTTGGGCGCGAGGGGTGGTACTCGGTCCGTTTCTGCGCTTTCAGGTTTAGGTTTTAAAACCACAGCCGGCTGTAACGTGTGATCAAGAAGAGGAACAATGTGTTCAAGGGAAAGAATCTGGTCCAACACCCGGGGCCCAGGGGCCCAGGGACCTGTAAACCTGAGCAGGCCGCGTCTGGTCTCTAGGAGGGCGGTGGGAACCGCGAGGGTGCGCGGGATGGAAGGCCGCAGGCGCCGAAGGCCCGCGGAGGAGCGCAACCGGAGGCAGCAAGGGGAAGCCCGCCTGGAAGCCAACACCTGCGCGCTCTGGAGCCAGTGGCGAGCGAGTCAGGAGGCTGGGACTAGAGTGCTGCCCTAGGCGGCAGTGTTTACCTGGAAGCAGGAACACGAATTGCTGGGCGTCAGTGCCTTCCCCGTAGTCTACGCGACCCGCCATGCTGCCAGCTTTCTCTCGCGGCCGAGTGCGGTACCAGCGGGACCGAAAGTCGCCAGTCTTAGCTCTAGAATCACTAGGCCTGGCTGCAACCCGCGGGGAAAACTTCAAGAAAAGAGTCTATTCCGGGTGGCACGGCGCGCTGAGAGTCTGGCGGGGGCCGGGAGGCAGCCAGCGGTACGAATTTGGTTTGGTTTCCGGGGTCATCCCTATGAACTTTAACTTCCGGAGCCGGCTCGTGTTAGGTTGAAAATTTAGCGCCCGGCCAGAAGCTGTTTGTGTGCTGGCGCCCAAGCGCCTGTAGGGGGTTACAGTCACTGCCTCTCCCCTCCGCCAGTGGTAGCTGCTCTCGCAGGGCGCAGAGTGACGCTACACCTGGGGCGGCAGCACTTGGACTGTGCGCGGGCGGGCGGGGTCTCCTCGGATCTTGGTGCCGGGTCTTTGCATCCACCGGTCCTCTTACCAAAGGTGGTGGCGAGGCGGAGAGACTGCCACGCGGGAGCTGAGGAGGCTGAACTGAGGGGAGGGAATTGGGGCCCGGGAATGGAAGGGAGCACTGGAACACACCTGGCAAGGGAGGAAAAGCATGGAGCAAGTCCGTGTTAATGACAATTGCTGTCACATCTGAATCCTTAGGTACTCTTGGTTTTCCATATATCGTGACCATCAGCTGTATTCTGAATAGGAATTAATGTCAGAATAGTGTGTGCTTTGTGATTGATAACGCATGCAATCAGTCTTCAAAGTGGGCTGAATCTTTATCACTAAAAAGAAGTATTACACTTTGAGGCTCAAAATATGAATTTATTATTTTGGAACGCTTTGTAGTGAGTTTAAAATTAAAACATTTTTTAAAACAATGTTTATTAAGCCAGGGTCATGAAATTGAGGGACTTAAACTGTTAAAAGTAAAATTTTAATTGAAAGGTGATTCTTGGTGTACATGTTACAAAACATAGGGAGCCAAGGGCAATATACTATTATTGAAAGAGCCCCCTACTGGGCTCGATTGTCTGCTGCCTTATAGGAAAGACATCTCTCAATGCCAGAGATTTGTGAAAAGGAAAGGAAATGTTTATTTAATGCTATACAGATTTAAAGTAGTGACCTAATGTCTTCATCAATATCCCAAAGTCCCTTAAAACACCCACAAACACACACAGTCCTTCCTTCCCCCTCTTTGCGTAGTCTGTGGTACCGTATCTCAGGAAAAGAAATAGAAGTTCATGGCTCAGGCAGCCCCCAGTTCTTCCCAGTAATCCGTAGGCCTCCCTCAGTTCCCGGCACCATCAGCTGTATCGCTGTCCAGGCAGGATCTCTAGTTAATCCAAAGCCATGTGGAACCTTCTCATGGCCTACTGG
>PVIA01018725.1:0-12052 GCA_004024845.1 Tonatia bakeri | reverse complement strand
ACATTCCCCCTTTAGTTCATGTCCATGTGTCATAAGTTCTTTAGCTTCTGCATTTCCCATACTATTCCTGCCCTCCCCCTGTCTATTTTCTACCTACCATCTATACTACTTATTCTCCATACTTTTCCCCCCTCTCTCCTCCTCCCACTCCCCTGTTGCTAACCCTCCAGGTGATCTCCATTTCTGTGGTTCTGTTCCTGTTCTAGTTGTCTGCTTAGTTTGCTTTTGTTTTTGGTGTGGTTGTTAATAATTGTGAGTTTGCTGTCATTTTACTGTACATGGTTTTTATTTTCTTTTTCTCAGATAAGTCCCTTTAACATTTCATAAAATAAGGGCTTGGTGATGATGAACTCCTTTAACTTGGTCTTGTCTGAGAAGCACTTTATCTGCCCTTCCATTCTAAATGAAAGTTTTGCTGGATAGAGCAATCTGGGATGTAGGTCCTTGCCTTTCATGACTTTGAATACTTCTTTCCAGCCCCTTCTTGCCTGCAAGGTCTCTTTTGAGAAGTCAGCTGAGAGTCTCATGGGAACTCCTTTGTAGGTTACTGTCTCCTTATCTCTTGCTGCTTCTAGGATTCTCTCCTTCATCTTTACCTTGGCTAATGTAATTATGATGTGCCTTGGTGTGTTCCTCCTTGGGTCCAACTTCTTTGGGGCTCTCTGAGCTTCCTGAACTTCCTGGAAATCTATTTCCTTTGCCAGGCTGGGAAGATCTCCTTTACTATTTGTTCACATAACTTTTCCACTTGTTGCTCTTCCTCTTCTCCTTCTGGTACCCCTATAATTCAGATGTTGGAATATTTAAAGATGTCCTGGAGGTTCCTAAACCTCTCCTTGTTTTTTTTTTTTAAATATTTGTTTCTCCATTCTTTTCTCTTTGGTTGTTTCTTTCTTCCTTCTGGTTCACTCCATTGATTTGAGTCCCAGTTTCCTTTCCATTACTATTGGTTTCCCGTGCATTTTCCTTCATTTCTCTTATCATAGCCTTCATTTTTTTCACCTAATTTGGGACCAAATTCAACCAATTCTGTGAGCATCCTGATCACAGTGCTTTGAACTGTGCATCTGAAAGGTTGGCTATCTCCTGGTCACTTAAAAGTATTGGCTCTGGGGGTTTGATTTGTACTTCCATTTGAGCCATTTTTTTTTTTAAATCTGGTTGTTCCTGGTACGTAGTGAGGGGTGGAGCCTTAGGTGTTCACCAGGGTGGGGCAACCCAGTCCCTTGGTTGTGATGCTATATATGGGGGCGAAGGTCTGAAAGGGAACAATTGCACTTTCTCTGCTCTCTGTCGGACTTCAGCCACTTCCCCCAAGCAAACTGGGCCTTTCTGGTGCTAATTCCCGTGTGGATGGGATTGTGCATGTTCTAGGACCCTGTGGTTTTCTCCAATGAACTCTTCTGTGAGGCTGGGAGTCTCTCCCTGTGCCTCAACCCCCACAGGTGTTTTCAATCACAGCCCCGATAGTCTATATCCCAGTGCAGGGACCCTGGGTTGTGCACAGTGCCTTGCTTCACAATCACTGCTTTGCTGGGTCTGCTGGTTGCCACCCTGTTCCCCAGGGCCTGCCAGCTGCCTGTGTATCTAGGGTCCACCTGGTGTGGTCCTGTGCTCCCGGGATGCTTTATCCGCCTAGTTCCACCACTCTTTGTGCCGCCACTGCTCTCTGCCCAGCTGCCCGACTCCGCCCCCCTACAGGTCTGGATGAATGTGTCTATTTTAACTCCTTGGTTGTCCGACTTCCATACAGTTCAATTTTCTGTCAGTTCTGGTTGTTATTCTATTTCTAAATCATTGTTGTCCCTATCTTGGTTGTGCAAGAAGGCATACTGTGTCTACCTATGCCTCCATCTTGGCCAGAAATTTGTACAAAAACTTTTTAGTTTGATGAGGTCCCGTTTGCTTATTTTTTATTTTATTTCCCTTGTCTGGGGAGATACATCAAATATTGCTACAAGCAATGTCTGAGATTTTACGTCCTATGTTTTAAATTTTTTTTTACACCCAACACTCTGAGTAGCACAGAGAATGCTCCACATTTTAAAATAATTTTTAAAATTCTCATGGGATCGACAAATATTTTTTTAATATTTTTTATTTTAATTGTTATTGCAGTACAATTTTCTATCTTTTACTCCCATCCCAACCCACCCACCCAGCCTTCCCCTCCTCCCTCCCATTTCCACCCACGCCTAGTTTTCATCCATGTGTCCTTTATACTTCTTCCTGTAAACCCATCCCCTTTTCCCCTGAAATTCCCTCTCCTCTCCCCTCTGAACACTGTCAGACTATTGCCTATTTCAGTGTCTTTGGCTATATTTTGCTTGTTTCGCTGCCTTGTTCTTTAGGTTCCTGTTAAAGGTAAAATTATACGGTATTTGTCTTTCACCACCTGGCTTATTTCACTTAGCATAATGCTTTCCAGTTGCATCCATGCTGTTGCAAAGCGTAGGAGCTCTTTCTTTTTTTCTGCTGCATAGAATTCCATTGTGTAAATGTACCACAGTTTTTTGATCCACTCATTTACTGATGGGAAACTAGGTTGCTTCCAACACGTGGCTATTTTAAATTGTGCTGCTATAAACATTGGGGTGCATAGGTTCTTTTGGATTGGTGTTTCAGGGTTCTTAGAATACAATCCTAGCAGTGGAATTGCTGGGTCAAAAGGCAGATCCAATTTTAGTTTTTTGAGAAAACTCCATACTGTTTTCCATAGTGGTTGTACCAGTCTTCAATTCCACCAACAGTGCACTAGGGCCCCCTTTTCATCACAACCTCTCCAACACTTCTTGTTTGCTGCTTTGTTTATGATGGCCATTTTGACTGTTGTGAAGTGGCATCTCATTGTGTTTTTAATTTGCATCTCTCTGATAGCTAGCGATATTGAGCATCTTTTCATGTGTCTCTGGATCCTCTGTACGTACTCCTTGGAGAAATGTCTGTTCAAGTCCTTTGCCCATTTTTTAATTGGGTTGCTTGTCTTCTTAGAGTGGAGTCATGTAAGTTCTTTATATAATTTGGAGATTAAACCCCTGTCTGAGGTATCATTGGCAAATATGTTTTCCCATATAGTTGATTCTCTTTTTATTTTGATACTGTTTTCTTTAGTTGTGCAGAAGCCGTTTATTTTGATGAGATCCCATTTGTTTATTCTTTCCTTTATGTCCCTTGCTCTGGGGAATGTAACAGTGAAAAAGTTTCTGTGTGAAATACCTGAGATTTTCCTGCGTATGTTCTCCTCTAGGACTTTAATGGTGACATGGTTTATATTTAAGTCTTTGATCCACCTTGAATTTATTTTTGTGTATGATGTAAGTTGGTGCTCGAGTTTCATTTTTTTATATGTATCTGTCCAGTTCTCCCAACACCATTTGTTGAAGAGACTGCTTTTACTCCATTTCATGTTGCTGCCCCCTTTGTCAAATATTAATTAGCCATAGAGATTTCGGCTTATTTCTGGACTCTCTGTTCTGTTCCATTGGTCCATATGTCTGTTCTTATGCCAGTACCAGGCTGTTTTGATTGCAGTGGCCTTGTAATACAGTTTGATATCAGGTATTGTGATCCTTCCTTCTTTACTTTTCTTTCTCAAATTTGCAGCAGCTATTTGGGGTCATTTATGGTTCCATATAAATTTTTGAAATGTTTGTTCTGTGTCTGTGAAATAAGGCATTGGTACTTTAATAGGTATTGCATAGAACGTGTAAATTGCTTTGGGTACTATGGACATATTGATAATGTTAATTATTCCAGTCCATCAACATGGTATATGTTTCCATTTGTTTGTGTCTTCCTTAATTTCTTTCTTCAGTATTGTATAGTTTTCTGTATACAGGTCTTTTACTTCCTTGGTTAGATTTATTCCTAGGTATTTTATTTTTCTTTTTGCTATATCAAATGGGATTTTTTCCTTGATTTCTGCTTCTCTTGTTTCATTGTTGGTATACAAAAATGCCTTTGATTTCTGGATGTAGACTTTGTATCCCGCTGTTTTGCCAAATTCATTTATTAGGTCAAGCAGTTTTTTGGTAGAGTCTATAGGATTCTCTACATATACTATCAGGTCATCTGCAAACAATGGCAGTTCTGTTTCCTCCTTTCCGATTTGGATGCCTTTTATTTCCTTTCGTTGTCTGATCACTGTGGCTAAAACTTCCAATACTATATTGAATAAAAGTGATGAAAATGGACAACCTTGTCTTTTTCTGGATCTTGGTGGAAAAGATTTTAGTTTTTACCCATTGAGTATGATGCTAACTGTAGGTCTCTCATATATGGCCTTTATTATGTTTAGGAATGGTCCCTCTATTCCCACTTTGCTGAGTGTTTTTATCATAAATGGGTGCTGTACCTTATCAAATGCTTTTTCTGCATCTATTGAAATGATCATGTGATTTTTGTCTTTGCTTTTGTTTATATGATGTATTACATTTACTGATTTTCGAATATTGAACCATCCTTGCATCCCTGGGATGAATCCCACTTGGTCATGGTGGATGATCTTTTTAATGTATTGTTGGATGCGGTTTGTCAATATTTTGTTGAGGATTTTAGTGTCTATGTTCATCAGTGATATTGGCCTGAAGTTTTCTTTGTTGCGTCTTTATCTGGTTTTGGGATTAGGATGATGCTGGCTTCATAAAAAGAATTTGGGAGACTTCCATCATTCTGAGTTTTTTTGGAATAGTCTGTGCAGGATAGGGGATAGCTCTTCCTTAAAAGCTTTGTAGAATTCTCCTGTGAAACCATCTGGTCCAGGGCTTTTGTGTGTTGGGAGTTTTTTAATTACTGCTTCAATTTCTTCTGCTGTTATTGGTCTGTTTGAGCTTTCTGCTTCTTTTTTACTGAGTTTTGGAAGATTACATTTTTCTAGAAATTTGTCCATATCACCTAGGTTTTCAAATTTCTTGGCATACAGTTCTTCATAGTAATTTCTTACAATCCTTTGTATTTCTGTGGTGTCAGTTGTAATCTCTCCTCTTTCATTTCGGATTGTGTTTATTTGGATCCTTTCTCTTTTTTCCTTTATAAGTCTGCTTAAAGGCTTGTCGATTTTGTTTATCTTTTTTTTTCAGTTTATTTCTTTATTTATTTATTTATTTATATATTTATTTATTTATTTATTTATTTATTTATTTTAAAGATTGTTCAAGTACAGTTTTCTCCCCTTTATATTTTGTTTATCTTTTCAAAGAACCAGCTCCTGGATTCGTTGATCCTTAGAATTGTGCTTTTAGTCTCTATGTCATTTAATTCTACTCTGATCTTGGTTGTTTCCTTCCTTCTACTTACTCTGGGCTGTGTTTGTTGTTGTTCCTCAAGTTCTTGTAGATGTAGGGTTAGGTTGTTTGTTTGAAATGTTTCTATCTTTTATAGGTATGCCTGTATTGCTATGAACTTCCCTCTCAGGACTGCCTTCGCTGTGTCCCATAAGTTTTGGGTTGTTGTGAATTCATTTTCATTTGTTTCCAGAAACTTTTTGATTTCTTCCTTTATTTCATTCTTGACCCATTCATTATTTAATAGCATGCTATTCAATCTCCATGATTTTGAGTGTTTCAGGTTTCCTCCCTTGGGGTTGGTTTCTAGTTTCAGACCTTTGTGGTCAGAGAAAATGCTTGATATAATTTCAAGTTTCTTGAATTTGTTGAGGCTTGCTTTGTGTCCTATCATGTGATCTATCTTTGAAAACGTTCCATGTGCATTTGAAAAGAATGTGTACTTTGCTTCTTGGGATGGAGGGCTCTATATATATCAGCTAAGTCTATTTCATCTAGGACATTATTCAATGCCACGATATCTTTTTTCATATCTTGTTTGGAAGATCTGTCCATTTTTGAGAGTGGGGTGTTAAAATCCCCCACTATAATTGTGTTGCTGTCAATATCTTTCTTGAAGTCCCCTAAGATTTTCTTTATGTATTTGTGTGCTCGTATGATGGATACATATATATTTACAATGTTTAAGTCTTATTGGTGAATTCTTTTTTTGAGTGATATGAATTGACCTTCTGGGCCTCTTTTTATGGCCCTTCTTTTGAAGTCTATTTTGTCTGATATGAGTATTGCTACCCCGACTTTTTTTCCTGTCCATTTGTTTGGAAAACTTGTTTCCAGCCCTTCACTTTTAGCCTGTGTATATCTTTTGTACTAAGGTGGGTCTCTTGTAGGCAACATATGTGTGGGTCATGCTTTCTTATCCATTCAGCTATTCTATGTCTTTTGATTGGAGCATTTAATCCATTTACGTTTAAGATTATTAATGATAGGTACTTATTCATTCCCCCTTTTGTACCTGTGTTTCTCTCTCTCTCTCTTTTCCTTCTTTTCCTTCAAGCAGGCCCTTTAGCATCTCTTGCAGAGCTGGTTTGGTGGAGGTGTATTCTTTTAGACTTCTTTTATCTGGGAAGCTTCTTATTGGGCCTTCTATCTTGATTGAGAGCCCTGCTGGGTAAAGTCACCTTGGTTGCAGACCTCTGGTTCTTGTTACTTGGAATATTTCTTGCCATTCTCTTCTGGCTTGGAATGTCTCCATTGAGAAGTCGGCTGCTAACCTTATTGGGGTTCCCTTGTATGTTACTTCCTGTTTCTCCCTTGCTGCTTTGAAGATTCTCTCTTTGTCTTGGTATTTTGCCATTTTAATTATGATGTGTCTTCAGGTGGGCCTCTTTGGGTTCCTCTTGATTGAAACTCTTTGTGTTTCCTGAATTTGTGTGACTTTTTCTCTCATCAAATTAGGGAAGTTTTCCATCATTACTTTTTCAAGTAAGTTTTCTATCCCTTGCTCATCTTCTTCTCCTTCTGTATCCTATTATACAGACATTATTACGTTTCATATTGTCTTGCATTTCTCTTAATCTCTCTTCATTCTTTTTGAGCCTCTTTTCCTTTTGTTGCTCCTTCTGGGTGATTTCTTCTACTTTGTCTTGTAGCTGGCCAATCCAATCTTCTGCTTCATCAATCCTGCTTTTCATTCCTTCTACTGTGTTCTTCAGTTCAGAAATTGTATTCTTCATTTGCTCTTGGACCTTGTTGATAGTTTCTACTTCCTTTTTCATGTTGATATAGTTTGCAGTGAGGTCATCGTGGCTTCCTTATAGTTTCTTGTAGCTCATTGTGAGCTCATTGAGCTTCCTGATAACCATTGCTTTGAGCTCAATATCTTATAGTTGAGTTGCCTCTATTTCATTTAGCATTCTTTCTGAGGCTTCCTCCTTTCCCTTCATTTGGGGATTGTTTCTTTGTCTTCCCATTGTTTGTGAGACTCTTCTTTTTAGCCTCAGCTTCTTAAATTGATCTGTTCTGGCTCCCTGGGTTTGTGGTGTGAACTTCTGTGGTAGAATACCAATGAGTTTCAGTGGTGCAGTCTCCTTGATATCCCGAGCTCACTGGTCTTGGGCTGTCATTGAAGTAGGCTCCGTGCTTGTCTTTGGGTTTTGATTGTTGTTGGATCTTTCTTTGGTGGTTCCTTCCCACCAGCTGGTTAAATGAGGGTCACTCTGTCCATCACCTCTTGTATTTTGTTGTGCTGGTGAGGGCAGGTTTTGTTGAAGTTGGTTCTTCCATGTGTATAAGGTTTTGAGGATTCTCTCTTATTCTTGTTCAGTTGTTTGTACTGGGTACTGTCTCTATTGTTTAGTTGTATTTCCAGATAGGTCTTGGATTGTGGTTTGTGTGGTTTTCACTCCCTCCTTCACCTTCTTCTGTTGTTATCTGTCAGTGGTTCCTTTGTTGTTGGGTTTCCTCTTCCAGTGGGTATCCTGGTGTTCACCACTTCTACCTACACTTCTTTGTAATCCATTGGAGGGGGAAGGAAAAATGGTTTAAGACAGCAAGAGAGTATTCTATGATATTTACAGTAGCAGCCAGAGGAGGAGAGATAGGAGATCCTTCCTCTATGTATAGTACTAACCGTGATTTTACACCCAGCTAGCTGATTTTTTGAAAGGATGGAAAGAAGATAAGACTCTTGTGGAAGGAAGGATTGTGAGTTGGATCTAGAAGGCAGTGAGGTTGTGGGAGGTCAGATTCTGAGGTAAGGTGAGAGTAAAGGATAGTAAATAGATGTATTGTGTGAGAGAATAGAGTTAACTGCTATAGTAATATAGTTCAGGAAATTTTGAAGTGGGCTAAGATCTGGGAGGGGTGTTGTGAAGTATTTACAATTGCATAGAACAGCAATTATTTGCCATAATATTAGAGCAATGATCATATGACAGAATCTAGGAGATCTAGATAACAAGAATAGGGAGTATAGAACCTTGAGTAGTGTGCTAATGGGACACAGGTAAGGTGAAGGACAGTACATTAGCAATACACTATAAAACAGATATCAGGGGAAACCTGTCAGATGATACAATATACCAGCCTATCA
This sequence comes from Tonatia bakeri, assembly GCA_004024845.1. Taxonomy (NCBI): domain Eukaryota; kingdom Metazoa; phylum Chordata; class Mammalia; order Chiroptera; family Phyllostomidae; genus Tonatia; species Tonatia bakeri. The sequence continues at coordinate 3,676 of PVIA01018725.1, read as the reverse complement.
AGGCATACTATACAGAAAAAAGAGGAATACAAAAATACTATTAAAAAAGATGTAAGAATAATAGAAAAATAATAATAATACAAATATGCAACAACTTGTAGGTTCTCTAATAGCAGAGTGAAATTTGTCTCACTGTCACAGCTGTTTTGATTCCCCTTCTTTGGGTTCAACTCTGGTCTTTTCACAGATCCAGGTTTTTGTCTCACTTGTAGGTATTTAAAAAATAAAAAAGGCAGATGAAGGAAGGAAAAAGAGATAAAATTGGAGGAAAGAAGGGAGGAAGGAATAAAACAAGAAAGCAGGAAAGAGAGGAAAAGTAATTAAAAGAGAATAAAAATAATAAAAATTAAAAAGTCTCTTGGTTTCAAAGTGGCCAAACCACTTTTTCTGGTCTTGCTGGCTTCGGCAGGCTGAGGAGTGATTAGTATGGCTTTTCTTCCTGCAGAATCTGTGCTCGGTTGGCGGCACACACTGTCTGGGGAGCTATCATGGCTATTTGGCCCTGCGCCCTGGGTGTGGGAATCAGGTCTTTCTGCAGCTTACTGCTGTGGACTGGGGTGTGGCGATGCTCTCCCATGCATGCTGCATGCCCTCAGCCAACCGCCTGACCCTTCCCAGCACTATGTGGGTGCTCAGGTCTTCTGCGCAAGCACAACCTTCTGCGCAACCACAACCTTCTGCGCGACCTTGAGGTCACTGCCCGGCTGGGTGTCGGGGGGTGGGGCGGCAATTGCTATAGGAGAATTCCCCAAACAGTGTCTGTCTTTTCACTCCTTCCTCTTGAGAAATTCCTCCTATTCAAGCCTGCCTCTCCATACCATGGCCTGGCTTCTCCTGCAGCCCAACTCTCCAGCCAGACCTACTTCCTATGTTTTCTTCTAGGATTTTTATGGTTTCATGTGCCCTGACCAGGATTAGAACCAATGACCTTTTGATTTGGACAATACTCCAAGCAACTGAGCCACACTGGCCAGGGCTAAGCCATTCATCATTTACTAACATTCTATTTAGCCTCCATGTGTTTGAATATTTTTCAGGGGTATCTTTTTGTAGTTGATTTCTAGTTTCATATCATTGTGGTTAGAGTAGATGCTTGATACGATTTCAATCTTCTTGAATTTGTTAAGACTTACTTTGTGTCCTAACATGTGGTCTATCTTTGAGAAAGTTCCATGTGCTCTTCGGAAGAATGTACATTCCACTGATTGGGATGAAATGTTCTGTAAATATCAATGAAGACAATTTGATCCAGTGTGACATTTAAGGTCACTGCTGCCTTGTTGAAATTTTGTCTGGAAGTTCTACCCATTGGCGTGTTAAGATCCCCTACTATCACAGTATTTCTATTGGTATCTCCTTTAATATCCTCTAAGATTTTCTTTATATATTTAGGTGTTCCTATTTTTGATGCATATGTTGACCAGGGTTATATCCTCATGTTGGATTGATCCCTTTCATATTGTACTATGTCGTGACCTTTTCTGTCTCTTGTTATGGCCGTTGTTTTAAAGTCTATTTAGTCAGGTATAAGTATAACTACCCAAGGTTTTTTTGTTTGTTTGCTTGTTTTCATTTGCATAGAATATTTTTCTATCACGTCACTTTCAGTCTTTGTGTATCTTTTGTTCTGAGATGAGTGTCTTGTAGACAGCATATGTATGAGTCATGTTTCTCATTCATTCAGCACTTAATCCATTTATATTTCAGGTTATTATTGTTAGATATTTACTTATTGTTATTTTATTTTTTATACTTATGTTCTTCTCTCTATTTCTTCTTAAAGCAGACACTGACATTTCTTGCAATATTGGTTTGGTGGTAATGAACTCATTTAGCTTTTCATAATCTTGGATATTTCATACAAATCTCTCTTTCTTGAGTGTTTCTGGTGGGAAATCAGTTGACAGCGTTTTGAAACCCCATTTAGGTAACTAAAACTAACTGTCTCTCGCTTGCTGTCTTTAAAATTATCTCTTTGTTTTTAACCTTTGCCTTTCTTAATTGTGATATGTCTCAGTATAAGTATCTTGGGGTTCATTCTGATTGGGGCTCTCCATTCTTCCCGAACTTAGGTTACTTCACCAAGTTATGGAAGTTTTCAGCCATAATTTCTTCAAAAAAGTTCTCTGTTCCTTGCTCACTCTCATCCTCTGGTGCCCATATGATGCAGACATTGTTACACTTGATGTTGCCCCAGAAGTGCCTTAGAATTTCCTCATTTTTAAAAAATTCTCCTTTCTTTTTGAGAACCCATCAAGTAGACATAAATCTTGTAAACATATATGCACCAAACATGGAGCACCATATATATAAGGAAAATCTTGGAGGACTTCAAGAAAGATACAGATATATTTCCAGCCAAAATGGAGGCATAGTTAGATATACTTTGCCTGTTTGCACAACCAAAGGAGGGACAACAATAAGTTTAAGATAAAAAAATAACCAGAACTGCCTGACAACTGAGCTGTATTGAAGTCTGACAACCAAGGAGTTATAAAAGAAACATTCATTCAGACTGGTAGGAGGGGCAAAGACTGGCTGCCAGGGCAGAGAGAATGTGTGGCAAGGGGGTGGCTTGCAGATGGGGCAGTCCCACGTTTGCATGTGGAGAAACCTGGAGGAACAACTGGGGAGCAAGACAGACCACACAATGTAGGGTTCCAGCATGGAGAAATAAGCCTCAAAACCTCTGATTGAAAAGACATGTGAAGGTTTTGACGGCGGGAGAAACTCCCAGCATCACAGGAGAGATTGTTAGAGAGACCCACAGGGTCCTAGAATGTACAGAAACCCACCCACCCAGGAATCTGCACCAGATGGGTCCACTTTGCTTGTGGGTAGCAAGGGAAGTGACTGAAAGCAGGCAAAAGAGCAGACCAAGCAGCATTGTTTCCTCTCGGACCAGTCCTCAACAGACAGAGTCACAACACAGCAATGTGGGTTGCCCTGCCCTGGCAAAGGCTTAAGGCTCCACGCCTTACTATGCAATAGATGCACAGAACAAACAAGTGTATCCCAAATGAAAGAACAGATTAAAAACTCCAGAAATAGAACTAAATGAGGAGGAGATAGCTATCCTATCAGATACACAGTTCAAAACACTGGTAATCAGGATACTCATAGAAATGGTTTCATATGGTCACAAAATAAAGGAAAAATGTTAAGAGTATGAAAAGTGAAATAAAGGAAAATGTACAGGAGACCAACAGTGACGGGAAGGAAACCAGGACTCAAATAAATGGTTTGGAGCAGAAGGACAAAATAACATTCAACCAGAACAGAATGAAGAAACAAGAATTCAAAATAATAATAATAATAATAATAATAATAATAATAATAAGGAGAGGTTTAGGAAGCTCTAGGACAACTTTAAATGTTTGAACATCTGAATCATAGGGGTGCAAGAAGCAGAAGAGGAAGACTGAGAATTTGAAAACTTCTTTGTAAACATAAGAAAGGAAAACTTTCCCAATCTGACCAAAGAAACAGACTTCCAAGAAGTCCAGGAAGCTCAGAGTCAAAAAGAAGTTGGACCCAAGGAGGAACACACCAAGGCACATCATAATTACATTTCCCAAGATTAAAGAGAAGGAGAGAATCTTAAAAGCAGCAAGAGAAAAGGAGACAGTTACCTACAAAGAAGTTCCCCTAGGACTATCAACCTGATTTTTCAAAA
>PVIA01018724.1:0-12049 GCA_004024845.1 Tonatia bakeri | reverse complement strand
ACGCAGACCCAGGCCAGGCCCCTCCCGGGCCTCAGAGCCACAGACATTCTCTTCATGGAGGAAGACTCCGGTTTCCACTCTTGCGGACGCTCTCTTTGCCATCACCCCTGGAAGTGGCCGTCCTCCCGGTGTCCCTTTGCCCTCTATTCCCGTGCGTGCGAGTGGCGGTCACCCCACGTGTCCAGTGCTGAAGGACAACTGCGCCCCTACTCACACCAGCAGGACGAGCTGCTGCGGACAAACCACACCCCCGAGAACCGCGGGCAGACCGGTGCCACCAGACCAAGCCGCTCTGTCCGCCGCCCCCGTGGGGACTGCTGAGTTCTTCCTGCTTCCTCCTCGGGAGAGAGACTCGGCGGTGAGAGCCCGGGCAGGGAACGCAGACAGGACGACAGGACGGAGCATCTGCAAGTCCCCGTGCGCCTCGGCCACCCACTCGTTTCCACCGCTGACACGGTTGCGCCATCAGTGACCTGCGTTTCTCGGGGTGGCAGGTTCCCGCCTGAACAGGGGCATGGCCGCCACGTGAGACAGAGGAGGTCTGCGGGCCCAGCAGGTGCAGTGTGTGCACATAGTAGGTGCGCGGTCGCGTCATGCTGGGTCCGGCTGAGAGGACAGACACTGGAGTCGGTGCTCCCTCCCTGACGTGCATTTGAAGGGTCCCCTTCTCATCTTCCCTTGACCTCTGACCTGCACACGGACGCCTGCCCCAGCATTGACCTCTGACCCGCACACGGACGCCTGCCCCAGCATCCTCGGGGGCAGGAATGCCAGAGGGGCGGCGTTTACACTTGGGGTTTGTCGTTATTGCTTGTCTTTCTGTGTCTTTATCTGATGTGTGCATTTTAAAAACAAAGTGATGGAATCCACACACACATCGCCCAGGCGAGGGTCGCCGGTCTATTTCAGGGGGGGTCCCCAGCTGCCCCTTCTGCTGACGGGGCAGGGGTGTCTCGAGGAGGTGGGGTGCCCCCCAGGCCTGGTGCCTGCCTCCCCGTCCGGGAGGTGGCCTGGCTCCTACAGTGGCTCTAGTCCCCTCAGTGTTTGGCCCGTGACAGGCAGATAGGAGCCGGTTGGATGGCAGCATTTAGAACTTGATCTTGGTGAAGCATTTCCTCTTTAAGCAATAATTTCCTCTTTTCTGAAAGAAGGTGAAATCGTTATACTTCCTTGATCACGCCGCCCGGAAGATCAAGGGCGGGAATGTGTGTTGTTTACACAGAATAATGAGTCGGTAAATGCTCTCGCTCGTTTACGAAACGGTTACGGACCCCCAGGTGTCCTGCCACATCCTGGCCCCTGACGGCGTCGCTCCGGTGAGGGAAGTACGCCAAGGTTTCCATCGTTGACAGCACGCGGTGTGGAGGGGAAGCCCTCCGTCCGGGGCGGGGACAGTGGCAGTCACATCGTAGGTTTTGCATGTTCCCGGAGTCCCATCAGAACTGAGTGATCATGTGGCGAAACCCGGGGGGAGGTGAGGAAACGTGAAGAAGTCCGGCTGGTGATGGGCCCCGGGCGGCCTGGCCGGGCTCCCCGTGGGGGTGGTGTCGGCACAGAGAACGTGGGTGGGCAGCCCAGAGTGAGCCTCGCTTGTCCAGGGTGAGGGGGGCCCTGGCCTGAGGCCTTTGTCGACCAGAGAGCAAAGTTTCTGCGGGTTGAGAGGCCACCTGGACAAGGCCTCCGCTGACCAGAGACGGTACGGCCACCGCGGACTCTTAGGACACCTCGCAGATGACAGAGAAGGAGCCATACTCTTGAAAACGGGGTCAGTCAAGGGGAGGAATCCGGCCCTGGGCCACAGAGAGGACGCTCTGGGCCCCAGACACAGCGCCCAAACGGGACACAAGGACGAAATTCCTCGGAAACACGTCCACCTAGTCCAGGGGGAGGGGACGACCCCCCAAGAATCTCGCCTGTGCGTGACGGCCCGCGAACTGACGGCTCAGGGGGCTGAGTGTCAGCACCTGGCACCGGGAAAACAAGAGCGGAGCCCGGAGAGGCTGAGGGGTCTCCTCGAGGGGGGACCACCCCTGGTCTCGCCCAGGGGTGTCCCGGAGTCTGAGGAAGTCACAGGTCCGCCCATGGGTCCCCGGGAAAGGCAGGGGATGGAAGAGCACACAGCCAGGGCTGTGACAGGGTGAGGACACAGCCAGGAAGGAGCAGACCCCGCAGACCCACCGACCCGGCTACCCCCATGGATCGGTCGGAAGGAAAAGAGAGGTTTGGGGGGCACTGTTGATGAAAAGACGCAGGCGCTCTGCGCCACAGAAAAGATGGGGCGAGCCCTCTCGTCTGGAGATTCGTGTGGTGAGCTGATAAACCCATTAGGACAGACGAGGAAGTGACCTCTGCAAAGTGGGGGTGCCGGGGAGGCGGGTGCAGGGCCAGCTTGGAGGGTCCACATACTCACAGGCGATGCTGGCCAGGCTCCTGGGCGCACGGTCCTGCAGGGACGGAACCTGGGCCTCGGGCGAGGTCAGACCTGAACTTGGGGTGATGTCGGGTGACAGCGGCGGGGACCGCAGCGCCCGTGTCCCAGGAGGGCAGGCCCCAGAGACCCTGCCTGGGGAGGCTCACACGAGGGAGCCACCTGCAAAGGGGACAGAGGAGAGTCCAAGTGTCACCGGGGACGTCTCCCACCCCCTCCTGCTCCTTCTCTCTCCTCCCTAACATGGCAGCTGCCGCCGTGTGTGCGAGCTGTGGGAGTGACCCGCCGTCTCCTGCCACCACGCTCGGCGCTCCGTTCCATGGGTTCCTGCATCCCCTTCCTCTCCTTGGGAACGTGAGTGATGGCAGGCCCAGCCCTGCCCCCGGCGCCCCACGCAGCTCCGAGGGCCCCTGCCCCTGTGTCCCGAGTGGGGGAGTTTGCACGATTCTGACGTCAGCCCGGGAGGCTCAGGTGGGGTCCCCTGGAGAACTCCCACCACGTCTCCTGGGGGCAGCCCGCCACTCCCGCTGGCAGACAGATGGCTCCCCACACACGTCCCGCCTCTGGGGTCACCATGGGGAGGCTGGGGGCATGCGGTCAGAGACAAGCCTGGGTCTCCCCTGCAGGAGGCTGTGACTGCCCTGCCCTTCTGTGGAAGCAGCCACCCCACCTTCAGGGCCGGTGCCCTCCTGCCAGAGGCCACCACCTGTCCCCTCTTAGCACAGCGTGACGTCAGGGGTGCCACTGGCCGAGGTTTCAGGGGCACTGGGACAGGACTGTCCACTCAGGGGGCTGCTCCCTGGGCACCGCAGGCCCTCAGCCTGAGGCCTCCTTCCTGGGAAGCGGTCGACAAAAAGGGATTGTAACCTGGTGGAAGGGAGTGACGGGAAACTCCTGTCCGAGGCCCATCTGGCGCCAGAGCAGTGCTGAGTCTGGGGCCCACCTGAACCCGGCCTCCTCGGACGGATCCGAGGGACCGGAGGGGACGGCCCGCAGCCTGTGAAGACACAGCGTCCGCCACACGCAGACAGGCTGCTTGTTACACACTCGTGGCCGTGCCCTCCGCCAGAGACTGACCGTGAGCCGAGAGGAGCCTGCGGCGTCCCCCGAGGACGCGTAGCTGGTGCCGGCGGCCAGGCTTGCCTCCTAACGTCTGAGCCCGGGAGCCGCCGGGAGCCCGTGTAGCAGGTGTCCCTGTCTCCCCTTGGGGTGCATTTGCCCGCTGTCCTGCTTGCCTCCGCACACCCCTGGAAACTTTCCCCGAGATGCAAAATCCTGGTACTGATGCCCGTCTCGCCCTCTTTCTGCGTGTTCTCCATGTCTGTAGCCGGCACCAACGTGACAGGCGCACGTTTAATCCTTACACGAAAGGGGTGCTCGCACACTCTGCCTCTCCACTCGAGTCTCTGTCCTAAGGGCCATGCCTGCTGAGGCTCCCAGTTAACACCGGGAACCTTTTCCAGCATGTTCTCTGTCCCGGGCTATTCACCCGTCCCCCCACCCCCGACGGCCTGGGTTTACGATAACTGATCACGCGTGCACACGGACGGGAGTGCAGGGTCGGTGCTCAGAGGTTTGCAGGTCAGGTCAACCCTCTCCCGAGGCTGCGCTGAGACACCCCACCCTGGGGGGCGCACGTGGCCACCTGCCTTCCGCCCCCACCCCCACCCTGGGCACGGTTCAAGGGTCACAAACCCGGCCTGTCGAAGGCCGAGGCAGCACCCTAAGTAGGAATGGGATTGTTTTCCTGTGTCTGTCGGGCGCTCCAGTTTCCTCTTCTCTGAACTGGGTATTTATGTCTTCGGCCGCTTTTAATTACTTTTTTCTTTCTCTTATTGATTTGCTGGAGTTGTGTGCATGTTCTAGATTAAAATCTCCATAAATCGTGCTGGAGAAAAAAGTCTCCTGCTTCATTATTTATGGTGTTTTGCTGTACAACTTGTCAATGTTGCTGCCATAAAATACGTCATTTATTTCCTTTGGGTTTTGCACTTTTGTGTCCTAATTAAGAAATAAAAATATGAATAAGCATAAAAAAACATCCTCCAAGATTTTAAAGTTCTGCTGGAACACTGAGATCTTGGTGCCATCTGGGGTTCCCGTGCGTGTGTCCGAGCGGAGACAGAACATTATCTCCCCGGGTGGCCAGCCGGCTGTCCCCGCGCCACTTCCTGAGCGGCCCACCCATTCCTCACGCATCTGCAATGACATCTTTGTCACCAGCGGGCGTCCACAGGCTGGCAAGGCAGCTGCCCTCCTGCCTCCCTGGGTGTCTGTTCTTCCCTGCTCCCGGCTCCAGGCGGGCTCCGGACTGCAGGGACGTTTCCGTCTTGGGAGTGGCCGCGGCCTGCCTCCATTTGGGTGTTCACTTGATTTCTTCTTTCCTTCCTCTCCGGTCGTTAGAAAAAGGCGTCCAGAACGCTGTAGGGCTGGGTGCCACGCTCGCACAGGCCAGGGGTTCTGGGGTCAGCACCCTCGGTCCGGCGGGCTAGACGTGCTGGCCGAGCAGCGCCCTCACACCCTGCTCCGGGTGGCTGTGTGGGAGCTGGCGCCCAAGGGACACTTGAGGGACGTGCGACAACCAGCTTCCGAGTGAAAGGAGGCGGGAGGCGAGTCCGGGTTTGCCTTTTGCCCGTGGCGCCAGAAGCTCTGCCGTGCAGCTGAGGACAGACGGACTCCCAGGCAGCCTCCTCCCCAGGCCAATGACGCCAAACAGTGACCGCAACGCCCAGAGCCGGCGCCCCCAAATGCCACAGGCCGCACACTGCCCGCAGCGCCTCACGCGGGTCCCCCAGGCCTCGCGAGCCTCCGAGGCCGGAGCCGCTGCTGCCCTGGGTGCTGGGGTGAGAAAGCTCGGACACCGCGGGTGGGCGGCGCCGCGGGGAGGGTGCGGGGCTGCGTGCGCCAGCTCCTGCGCATGCGCGCCCGTGTGCACGCGCCGATCTGCGCACACACTGTTTGCACGCGTGTGCAGATACATTTTTACCGGGGACAGAAAGACCTCCGCCTGCTAAACAGATCAAGCAACCGAAAGGCTGTAGGAACGGACCGAGATGCCCCTCCCTCCCTCCCCAGAGGCGACCTGCCGGGAGCGCCGCTGTGACCCGCCCAGCCTCCCTGGGCCTGCGATCCGGGCTCAGGTGTGTCCGTACCTCTGGGCGCGTGGAAGGACGTGAGTGCCCTGTTCGGACGCCAGGAGGAGCGCCCCTACCCTGGTTTGCATCTGGCTTCCCCTGCCCGCTAGAACATCTGGAGACTCCTACCCGCTCCTTCGTGGGTAGCGCAGCCACAGTCCGCGCACTGCTCGCTCGTGCTCCTAATAGGCACCGGTGAAATCGGCCTGGGCGCCGGGGATCATTCTGGAACGCACAGATCCTGACTTTGTCGCTGCCCTGCGCCTGCATCTGCGCGGGTCGGCCGCCTACGGGAGCAGCCGCCGAGCCCGTGCAAGGGTGAGGGACGCCCGCATGGGGCTCCGAGCAGCCTGGGGCTCCGAGCAGCCTGCAGCGTCTCGCGGCCGCCCAGGGGCCGGTCCCCCGCCGGTCTCGGCTGCTCGGGGCAGACTCAGGAGCGAGAGACTGCTGCCATCGGCCTAGAAATTTGCTTAACTCGTGTGCTTCGACCGGTTTGTATTACGTGTTTTGCTTACCGGGTTTCTTTCGTGGGAATGACCTCGCGTGCGTCACTCTTTTTATAAAAGGGGGAGTTTTTGGCCTTTCGGGTATTTTATGCAGTTTTGAATCATTAAAGCGTCTATTTTATTATTTATGGGCCTAATCCGTAATCACATTCCGCATAGTGAGTCATGCCTGCTTGCTGGAAAACCCCGCTTAGCGACGGTGTGTTCTTCCCCGGTGAACTGCGATCCCCCGGTGATGTATGAGGCATCGTTCCGCATCTGTGTTCACAAACCGGACACGCTCCTGGCTGCGCGTGGATGCAACGTTTTGGTCATGCTCAGCTTCTAACCTGAAACAGAAAGGCTTCCAAACAATTTTAAGTAACCCCTGCATTATTTATTCTTAAAATGTCGATAGAATTCACTGAAGAATTTTCACGGCAGGAGTGATTTAAGGTGAAGTAGCAACGGGAGAAATCATCGGTTTTGTACAATGTCTGGCAATTGGTCCATTTAGATTTCCAGTCTCGTACGAAGTGAAGTTATGAGCTTTCCTCATATAGAGAGGGAGAGGGGAGATGAACGGGTCAATTGATCTGTAGATGGGTGGTTGGTGGGGAGGTTTATCCGTCTCAATACAGATCGATTTGTAGATCTGAGGTCATTCTATTATGTTTATTGAGAGAGTCCAAAACTTAACCTTTAGACAAGATTGGAAATCTCACTCCACTGTTTTTCTGTCCGCCCATCCGACCGTCCATCACCCACCCACTCGTCCACTCACCTACCTGTCTATTCTCATGCAACCCCCAGTTCTTCCAGTCTGTCAGCTTCTGTACATGGCGCTGACACCTCCACGTAGGTGACCTGCCTCTGGTCTGGGCCACCTCCAACGTGGATTCCTCATTTCACGGATTCATTTCGTGGATTATGGCTCCTCTCTGTCCCGCTCTCGAAGTTCAGTCCTTCCGTGAGTTCCTCTGGGGCCGGTGCAAGCACTGTGTCACTCCTGGCACGGGTTCTGGCTAAGTGGGCCCCACCACCCACCTCGGGGTCCCGGGAACAGAACAGACAAGCTGGCACCCTCGGGAGACCTGGGGACAGGTGTGGGCAACATCAAGGCTTTGTCACCTTTGCCCAGCTGGGGTCGGGAAGGAGAGGGCTGGACGGCCCGGCCCAAGTGGCCGGAGTGTCAGAGCCCCGGGAGGGCCTGCTTTGACTGTCACCAGACTTCCTGCTCACCCTTAGGCTAGGCGCTTCACCGCCAGAGGCCGGATCTCCGTACCTCCTGTGCTAATACAAACAGTGAAGTAAACCCCGGCTTGGGGTGTCTGGGGGTGGAGCAGCCACGCATCTGTGATCTCACCAAGGCCTTCCTTTGTGTGGCCGTTCAGCTCCAGCCCAAGGAGCCAGGGGACTCTGAGGAGTCACTTCAAGTCTCCGAGGAACCTGGCCCATGAGCCAATGGGAGGCCCACCTGTCCCAGGGCGGCGATGAGGTTCGGGCGGCCCGGGGTGAAATGGGCACCTGTGGGGGGAGAGAACACGCTCCCCCACCCACCCCACGCCCCCCAGGAGTGCCAGCCCCCGTGAGACCCAGCCCAGGGCACGGGGAACGCAGGGCAGGCTCAGCCCACATAGCAGGAGTGGCCCTGCCTCAGATTCCGGGGAGAAGGCAGAATGGTGATCGATCTCCCCCAAATGTAAATTGTATTTTAAAAATCCATACCTCCAGAGAACTTCGTAATAAGGCCATAAATCACTCCGGGAAGCAGCTCTCGGCAGGGAACAAATGTCTTGTTTGTTGGGCAGGGAGAGGAAGGCAGAGCAGCTGAGGATAGGCAGCCCCACCCAGCTGCCACCCCTCATCCGGGGCCCGACTCCAGCCTGTCCCCTGCGCTGGCCCCGGACACCCCAAGGGGGGCGGGCGGGGGCAGCAGCGCCTGCTCGGTGGAGCCGCTGAGGCGGGTACTTTGGGTTTTCGTGTAGGAGGTACTAAGATTAGCCTCAAGTCAGAGACTTCGCTGCAGTTTTCCAGGGAAGATGGGAAACTAGGCCCCACGCTCCTAATGGTAACCGCCTAACTGTGCCAGCGACTCAGGATGTAGGGTGCCCGCCATCTGTGACCCCACCAGGCGGCTCTGATGGGCCAGGACAGGAAGGTCTTCAGGCCACAGCCTGTCAAGTTCTGACCCTCCATCGGTGACGGGACAGCCCCTAACCCCTCTGGGTCCTGAGTCAGTTATTTTTCCTCGTTCTCCTCCGGGAGAGGAGCATGAAGTCAGAAGCCATGGAGGGGCCACCCGCAATGAGGCCAGTCCACTCTGCCCAGGGGCCCTGCGGTCAGAAGGTGGCCCTGGGACCCAGCCCAGGCCCCCACTCAGAGCCCAAGGGTGGCCCAGGCACGAAGGGCCTTCCCGCCAGCCCGGTCGACTTCCTCTGGCTGCCGTCTCCACGCTCCTCAAGGACAGACTGAGCCCTAAATCAGCCCCTCCCTGTCCTCGGCCCTGAGCAGGGACGGTCCAGACAACCCAGATTCCTGGGTGGGCTTCGCTCCCCCAGGGGGTGGGCGCTGGGCGCTGAAGAGGGCAGACCTGACCTCTGAGTTCTGCTGGGCACACGCCGGGCACACGCCGGGCACACGGCTGGCACACACGGGCTGTGGATCTCCCCCGTTCCCAGAGCTGTCTCCAGGAGGGGGCATCGTTGAGCGAGCCTTCAGCGGAATTGTGCTCCAATGTGGAAACGGGGGAGTCGGAAGCTCCAAAGGGGGCTTTTAAAAATTCTCCGATGGACTTTCCTCTCCCTGGGACGCCACCCCCTCTCTCTGTGCCCTCCAGGCCAGCTAGACCATCGGGGACACCTGGGGAGGCCACACACCTCCGGGGATATCCCCAAGGCCCGGGACGCCTGGCCGTGTCCAGGGCGGGCCCAGAGTGAGGGGCTGTGGGCAGACTGGGGGGCCGCTCCCAGCCGTCCCGGGACACCCTCCAGTCCCTCCAAGACCCTGTTGCTGTACATCCGTCCGTCTTACAGGACTGGTGTCCACTCCTCCCAGGCTGAGGCCCCTGAGGTGACAGACATTGGTTGTCCAAGGCTGCGTGGAGGACAGGCTCCAGGCAGACAGGATGCCCAGCCCTGTGTGTGCGGGCGGGGGTCAGTGAGACAGAAACGAGGTGTCCGGAGGATGGGGACAGGGCACGGGAGGCCACCAGCACTGGTGGAGTCAGGACGTGGGGCCGGCGGCCACATAGCACTCGGGACGGGCTGACCTCGGAGAAGCCCCAGGCCCTGCAAGGCCTCCAGGGGCCCCCACCAGCCATGTCGATGGCTGGACTCAGAGCCCTGCCCTCAGGCAGCCTCAGCATCACCCTCCAGCACTGAGGGCCTGGCCCCTGAGTCCTCAGCTCGGAGCGTGCGGGAGGACAGAGGCGTCCCCAGCCCCCTCCACACCGCTCTTCCAGCTGGCAGAGGCCCACGGGCCTCCCCAGGTTACCGACAGGCCCAAGACTGCTTCCTCCGTAGGCTTGTGGCCCAGCAGGAGGTGGCCCAGAGGGTGGACTGTGCTCCCCCAAACCTGGAAGCGACCTTCTTTGGAAAGGGGGTCACTGCAGACATGAGGATGGCATTGCCGGGGCAGGCTGTGCCCGATCCAGTACGACGGGCTCCTTCAGAGGAGGCACAGAGACCCAAGGTCCCACAGAGGGACAGCCCCGTGATGGCGAGGCAGGAGTCCGCTGCCTGGGGCTACAGGAAGGGGGCAACGACAGGGCCTGCGGCAAATAGCCGGGCTGGTGGGCGGGCCTGGGGGGACCGCCCCGCCCACGGAGAGAAGCCCCGCCCACGGAGAGAAGCAGCCCCGCCCACGGAGAGAAGCAGCCCCGCCCACGGAGAGAAGCCCCGCCCACGGAGAGAAGCAGCCCCGCCCACGGAGGGAAGTAGCCCCGCCCCGGGGCCTCGGGAACTGGGGAGCCGGGACACCCGCGGGATCCCCTGCGGCAGCCGCGGGAAGCTGACCCTGGCGGCTCCCCTCCAGGGTGTCGCAGCTCTTCCCCAGGTGTCCTAGTCACCGCCACCGGCCCTGTTTTAAATAGCAGCACAAACAATCAGAGCGTGAGGCCATCCGCCCCACGTGGAGGCGAACCCGCCTCTGCAGAGGGACAGAGACGCTGGCGGAGGCCTTGTCCCGCTGGAGAGCGGCCCTCGCTCCACGGCGCCGCTCCCCACTCCGTCCCGCTTCTTAATGGCCGCGGGCGTCCCCAGAGCTGAGAAACTAGGACAGGAGATGGCAGAGCAGCTCAGACGGCTGCCAGCTCCCAAAGAAAAAAGCCATTTCTGCTTCGAGAGCTCCATCGGAGGGGCCGGGGCCTCCCAACCACCAGCTCTGGGCGGAGGGGGAGGGAACGGCTGTGTCACTCGGAGGCACAGCTGTGGGCGTTCGTGGGTCTGGGAGAGGTGGGACCAGCTGGCCCGCTGACCACCCAGGAGCAGTCCCCCAGACCTGGGGGCAGAGGCCAGGGTCTGGGAGAGGCCTGAGCAAGCAGGGCCCCGGCAGGGATGGGGGCTGCCAGGCTTCCCAAGGCTGGTGGGGGGACAGCTACCTGATGTCGTGTGTTCTGAGGAGCTGGGTGAAGTACAGTGTCAACAGCACCCAGTTCTGTGGCCAGAGGCTCCCAGCTGGCATGGCCCCCTGCCTTTTAAGTGGGCAGTGCCACGGGGTCACTGTGGCAGCCCAGCAAGCCGGCCCTGTGGTGACAGGGCCATTCTGAGCCCCTTCCACCCGTGGTCCCTGTGATCCTCACAATGGCCCTCGGAGGCCGGCACCACCAGGGACACCGAGGTGCTTACCCACCAGAGGGGCTGGAGCCAGGTCTCACCCGCCAGGCTGAGCCCTGAGCCCACAGGCCCGAATGCCCAGCACCTCCTCCCAGCAGAGCTGCACCCCACTCGGTCCCTCCTCCAGCCGGACCCGTGTTTGGCTCTAAAGTCCAGGCGCACTGGGCACCCCTGTGCATCCAGCCTGGGGGAGACTTGGTCTCTCAGGGGTCCCGTGGGCACTTCCTGGGGGTCTTGGTGTTGCAGCCCCCAGGCTGGCTCTCCTTGGTCCGGGCTGTGCGCACCCAGGGGCCCACCCAAGACCAGGGCTGGCCGCCCCATGGGCTAGAGGTGTGTTGGGGGGAGGTTTGGGGCAAGGTGAGAGGGGTCAGGGAGCGGAGAGGAGCGTGGGTCTCATCAGGGGTTGGGACCTGGGAAGGGGCAACCCCAGGTGGGGAGAAGCAGGGGTCACCCCCCCCACATACCCCAGGAGTTCATCGCTCTCTGGGCATGTGGATACGGGCTGAGCAGATGGGGGGCACCCGGCCCCGGTGTGGACCCTGGGCAGGAGGCCCCAGCCACCGACATCTGCTGTCACCCAAGAGCCTCAGTCGTCGACTGTTTCCTGAGTCCAAGCCCAGTGAGCGAGGACCGCGGGGACTGCGGGGACTGTGGGCCAGGAGATGCATGAGCATCTGCACCATTGCCCCTTGGGGCCCCATCTGCGGGGCACCCACCTTTGAGGCCCGTGCGCTGCGGGTGGCCCCAGGGCATGGGGGGCTCCGTGGGACTCGGCCTCAGTGCCACCGAAGCAGGTAAGGGTGGTGACACCGGGGGCAGGGCGTGGAGGGACGTGCCAATCGCCTGGGGCCACATGTCCTCCAAACCAGAGCGTCCTTCACACACAGGCCCAGCCGAGTGTGACCGCCACAAGCCTCGCACCCTCCTCGGGCCTCACAGGGGCCTGGACCCGGGTTTGTTTGTGGCGGGTCGCTGCCGAGGGCGCAGCAGCTACGAGCCGGCGCTCTGCGGGACATTCCTCCCTCCACACTGAAACGCACTGGAGCTGTGGTGCAAGATCTTAGCTTCTCTCTGCCTGCGAGGGCACTAAATAGCAGGTGAAGGGCTCGCGGGGGGCGGGCGGGCGGGCGGAGCACGAGAGGGAGCACGCTCTGTGTCTCCCCTCCT
>PVIA01018723.1:0-12052 GCA_004024845.1 Tonatia bakeri | reverse complement strand
ATTCTTTATACAGCCTCTGAAAATCCCACTTTTGAATCTAAAACACCAGGATGGGAATATTCAAAACTACATCAGGACATCTATCCTCATATGAATGATCATTGAGAAGACAACTAGAAAGAATAAAGTAAATAAATGCTGTTAGAAAGTCAAGACAGAAATATGCACTTGTTGCATTTCTAAGGTATTTGGATTTAACGTAAAGATGAAAAACTGAAGACAGGTCTGATTTCATTGGACTTCAGTTCATAGAACCTCCTAACCTTCCAAAAACAGTTTGCATTCTAACAGCTGCGATTTATTGAGTATGGACAATATTCTGTGTCAAGCACTCTCCTATTGACTCCACATGTATTATTGGTTTTTAAACCCTCTGAACTTGATAATATAATTCCCATCAATAATAAATATTCTGAGAGCCAAAAAGGTTATGTAACTAGTCCAAGTGTGCACAGTTAAATGATAGACTCACATGTTGCATTAACCCTCATACCTGGACTATGACACCCTATTTTTAAGTACAGCATCACAACTTTGCATTTTCTCTGAAAAGGAAAAACTGTGAATTATAGATCTCACCATGTGTAAGTTCCTTGAAAATGCTGGCAATGGCCATCTCTATTTTCTATAAATAAAATTCCACTCAGTTGCTGGAAAAAAATGTGAAGGTCTTTCCCAAGTCTTACTTTTACATCTGAGAGAAAGGAAGAACATCTCTGGCAGACAAACTAGAGAATATTCCCTGATGCCTCAAGCACTGTCTTCAACATTGTCTCAGGGAAAACAAACAATAAAAAAGAAAAGTTTCTTCCTTGATTTCAATTGGAATTTAAAGAGGTTTCCCAGAGAGAGCATGGACCTTTAGAATTGCCTCTGAATTACTGGCATGGCTTGGAAATTGGAAATCAAGGAAGCTAAAAGAGTGAAAAGAAGAACATGGCCCCTGCCCCAAAATAAAAGGAGAAAGCCTTAAGGATAATCTTCAAAATGTGACTTGTTATGTGTTCTGTGTTTGAATATGTTCACGCCATGCTAGTGAGGTGAATTCTGAAGTGGGAAGACTAGAGGAGGCAGAGTCTAAAAGACTTACCTTTATTGCTTAGCTGGATTGAATTTCACTTTTTTCAGTAAAAAAAAAATAGAGTGAAGATCCAATAAAACTTGTTTCTACATTCAGAGAGTTAAAACATATAAGGACAAACTGTTTCATAGTTGACCTTGAACAATTGTAGCTCACTCCCTTAACTTAACATTTTCACTGAATTGAAAGTCCAAATTCAACTAAAGTATGCTTATACAATAGATCCAAACAACATTTATCTTACTAATTTTAGGAGTAAACATACTTGCTTCCTTACATGCTGCTTAAGTATCAAAAATAATCAGATGACAGTTGATCCTCATGAGAAAATTTTGATGGTGAGTGCAAAGGCACACAACATTCTTTAAAACTATTTTCATACCAGCAAAACTCCACCTACTGAGAAGGTCAGACTACCTGACATTTCCTCCTCCAGTTCCTGCACCTTCCAACTTTTCTGTTGACCATTTATAACTTGTGCCTCATCAGTCTCCTCACTCCTCCACTGAGTACTCAGTATGGCCCATAAGATAAAATCACTGGCTGTAGTTTCCATCTTCAAACGCTCTCTTCTCTGTCTTAGAGTGGGAAGAACATTTACTCAGTACTCTTCTTATCTTTACCCCTGGTTTACTCTCATCTCCTAAACAAGTATCATTTAGTCCAGATTCTGTAAAATTGATTCTCACCAGCTGCTGCAGACTTGACCATATTTAATAGATTAAGTGTTGATTATATCTCTTCCAGACCTAGACTTTGTAGAAAAATGTTCTATTTCTTATGAATTTAATAGTGATGCATAAAGTGGACACGCATGTACAAAGAACAGATGTATTGTCCTCTGACATTACTTTATGATCAAATTACAGAAGTCATTCCCCCAGATGACCAGTGAGTTTAGGAAAGGTTTATTTGTAAAATGTAACATAGGCAAAACGTCATAGTGAGAAGCTTTGCTTTATACAGTATTATATAGAAATGTAAAGTGCCCTGATATTTTCCATGTACACAGAAGGGCATTGTTGCTGAAATATGTGGCTACATATGACATAAATCTACCAAAAAATTAAAATAACTTTCTTGAAGGATAAAATAAATCTCTAAGGCTGCTGATATTATCGATAGATGTAAACAGCCAAGTGCGTTTTGTTGAAAGATGGTAAAACTGAATTTCGGAAGACCTGAATTCAAGTTGTGTAGCTGAAACTCTTAGCTGTGTGAACTGAGGCAAGTAAAAGAGCAAACCTCCCTTGGCTTCAGTTTGCTTCTCTATAAAATCAGGATAGTAATATGGAATCTGCCGTCTTAGTGCATGGATGAGTCACCTAACTCATCTAAATATCTCTGATTGATAATAAAGCATTTATTTAATGTAAATATATGTAATCACACCTCCAGAGAAACGGCTTTGGAACCTAAGCATATGCACTTTTCTTGAGATTAGTTAAAAGAATGTTCACCTTTGTTGCTTGAAATAGCTCCTCAAATCTTTGAAAGTAAAAAGAAAAAAAAACTTCCTTTTATACAAGAAAAACTGTGCGCCATAAGGAATTTAAGAAAATAAGACCAAATTAAGAGTAATTTGCATAACTTCAAATTTTATGGCTTATTTTTTTGCCAAGAAAAGAAATGGAGATAGGTCATGAATTATTATCTGTTCCTTCTGTGGGGGTCTTTCTTTTCACTTTTGGTAGATACATACTGCCAAGAAGGGAAAAACTGAACAGGGATTCTCTAATTCTCCATATATCCCTTTCCCCATATATTCTAAGAATTTCTATCCCCTTTTTTATCCTAAGAACCCTGAAATACCAATCCAAAAGAACCTATGCATCCCAATGTTCATGGCAGCACAATTTACAATAGCCAAGTGCTGGAAGCAACTTAGGTTCCCATCAGTAAATGAATGGATCAAAAAAACTATGGTACATTTACACAATGGAATTATATGCAGCAGAAAGAAAGAAGGAGCTCCTACCCTTTGCAACATCATGGATGCAACTGGAAAGCATTATGCTAAGCGAAATAAGCCAGGCAGTGAAAGACAAATGCCTTATGATCTCCCCTTTAACAGGAACCTAAACAACAAAACAAAGAAACAAGCAAAATATAGTCAAAGACACTGAAATAGAGAACAGGTTGACAGTGACCAGAGGAAAGAGGGGAGGGAATTTCAGGGGAATTTCAGGGGAAAAGGGGAAGGGTTTAGAGGAACAAATATAAAGGATACATGGACAAAAACTAGAGAAGGGGTGGAAATGGGATGGGGTTGGGGAGGGATTCATAATTGGGCTGGCATGGGAGTAAAAGACAGAAAACTATACTTGAACAACAATTAAAATAAAATTAAAAAATAAAAATAAAAGAATTCTAATATCAAAGTCTTATGGAAAAGCCAATTTAATCCACATAACATGTATGAAGAATTCTGAAACATAGCATGAGACTTTGGAGAAAAACTTACTCTAACCGTGATGTCCAACCTCTGGTCTATGGGCTGCATGAGGAGCAGGATAGCTATGAATACAGCCCCACACAAAATTGTAAATTTACCAAAAACATTACGAGATCTTTTTGTGATTATGTGTCACAGTGTATTTAACGTGTTGCCCAAGAAAACTCTTCTTCCCAGTGTGACCCAGAGACACCAAAAGGTTGGACACCCTGCTAGAATCATCACACTAGGGATTTACCATTGATTTTTCCACTGCATAACCTGAGTCTATGCACATGAACATCGAAACTGTAGAAAACCACATTAAAAGTTATCAAAAGCATTAATAACAGAATAATCTCTAGGACCATCTATGCTGTTGCAAAACATAGAGTTCCTTCATTTTGATGGCAAGAAGTATTCCATTGTGTAAATGTACCACAGCTTTTAAATCCACTCGTCTACCGATGGGCACTTGGGCTGTTTCCAGATCTTGGCTATTGCAAATACCACTGCTATGAACATGGTGTGCATATATTCTTTCAATCATGATGATCTGAGGGAAGGAGGGTGAGGGATAAGTGGAGGTGGGCAA
The DNA here is from genome assembly GCA_004024845.1 of Tonatia bakeri. Lineage (NCBI taxonomy): Eukaryota > Metazoa > Chordata > Mammalia > Chiroptera > Phyllostomidae > Tonatia > Tonatia bakeri. Next base: position 7,942 of record PVIA01018723.1, on the reverse strand, counting down.
AAGGGGGGAAATGGCACAATTATAATACTGTAAACAATAAAAACAAAGTTTAAAAAAGATATCAAAAGTACCTACCAAAAAGCTGAATGATTAGTAAGTGCTCAACAAGTGCTAGTTTCTGGGCCTCTTTTTTCCCTACCAATGATCTGCAAAATTTGTTAATTTTCTTTCACAGTGTGCAATAGATATAATCCTCCCCATTTATACATCATCATGTTCTTGGCATTTCAACAGGCTAAGCTACTCTCTTCTTCAACAACCTCCAAATGGCATTTTTCACCTCTGTGTTTCTCACTGTGTAAATGATAGGATTAAACATGGGAGTTAGGATTGCAAAGAACACATTCACCAACTTGTCCACAGGGTAGGTGACAACAGGACAAATGTAGGTGAATATATAAGGCACAAAAAAAAAAATACAACTACTATAAAGTGGGCTCCACAGGTAGGGAGTGCTTAGCACTATCCTTCAGAGCCATGGGATTTCAGGGAGCTCAGGATGATTATGTAAGAGGTGACCAGCATGGAAAAAATAAGCAAGCACATGGCTCCACTATTGGCTGCCACTATCACTCCAAGCCTATAGGTGTCTCTGCAGGGAAGTTTCAGCAGTGGGAAGAGATCACACATGAAGTGGTCAATGACATTGCTACCACAGAAGAGCACATTGACTATGAGAACAACCTGTACAGTGGCATGAAGGACACCCCAATCCAGGCCACCACACCAGGAGGCAGCAGAGCCCCTGCTCCATGATGGTCACATACTGAAGAGTCTTGCAGATGACCACATAGCAGTCATAGGCCATGACAATGAGGGGGATGATCTCTGAGCCTCCCAGGAAGTGCTCCACAAACAGCTGAGTCAGGCAGCTGCTCAAAGAGATGGTTCTCCTCTGGAACAAGAGGTCAATGATCATTTTGGGGGTGGTGACACAGGTGTAGAGGGCATCTATGAAAGACAAGCAAGTGAGAAAGAAGTACATGGAAGCTGAAAGTGTGGGGCTCAGGGAAATGGTAATGACAATGAGCAGATTGGCCAGAACAGTAAATAGGAAGATGAACAAAAGAAAATAAACAGTATTTTCTGCAATTGTGGATTCTGTGTGAGTCCCCAGAGAATAAACTCAGTCACATTGTTGGGATGTGTGAGGAGATCCATGTAAGAAGTAACATTTTCTTCAGGCCTAAATTACCTATGAAGAGATAAAGAATGAGACCTGTTAATCATAAAGGATTGTTGTCTGAATTTCACAATACAGAAATAGGATACTGCTGTAAATGTGGAGCATGTCCTTGGCACCTTTCACTCCACTAATCATTTCAGCTCCTTCTCACTTCTTCCATAATGCTTTCCATCTACTCAGACACATAGTACCTGCCACTTAAAAAATATCTATGGGGCAACATTTGATGTGTAATTTACCGAAAAACTACTGGGTCATATACAGCAGATCTGGGTTCTCTTTCTGGTTCCAACTCCACGTGACTTTGGGAAGTCAATTCAGTGCCCCATGCTTCCCACCCTTCCCCTGTATCTGTAAAAATTGAAAATCTCAGATGCATTTTGTAAGTTATGAATTGCTACCCACAACACTTATTTCTTCTTCTAGAATTTATATTTTAACCCATAGTTCCAACTGGGGAGAAAGACATGGTAAATAAGCACCTATTATCAGCAGACATGTGGAAGTGGTTGGAAGATACACCCTCCCTGGTGTCTAACATCACTCATATGCTGTTCATGGATATTTCCTCGCTGGCCCTAGCACAGTGCCTAGCATAATATCTGCAGCATCTGGCACATATTGGGTGATGAATAATTCATCAGAAAATTGCTACCCTCTCTCATCTCCCTGTGTAAGAAGAGGCCTGCTCCCCCAGACTGTAAACCTAGGAATTCAAGTTATTTCATCCCCAGGTCTGTTTGTCATTGCTCTCTGTTTTATGAGAAACATAAATAAGCTTTTGAAATAAAGCTGCATTTTAGTTTAATAGATTATTGTCTAGAAATTTAAAAATAGTTCATTTTTCTTGTTTAAAACTCTTCTAACACAATTTTAACATAGTCACATTCAGTAAATTTACAGTTTCCATAGACTGGGATCCAAAACAACCCTTGGGTAGGTGGTCAATATATGAGGAACTATCAAGCAAAGGAAGTCCTTATTTTGAAAGTTTTAAAAATGTAGAAATTTAATGTAGAGAATAGAAGTTGTTTGCTACATAAGACAGATAGTGTATCATACATATAAATACAATCATATATATTGAGTACTTACTTTAAGTACCTAATACACAATCACTCATTCAACAGATATTTATTGGATAATTACTATGCATATATTAATGTATGTTTGTCCACATAAATCATAAAAAGTATCCTTGTAGCTTTGGCTGGTATGGCTCAGTGGATTGGGTGCCAGCCTGTGAACTGAGAGTCACCGGTTCAATTCCCAGTCAGGGCACATGCTTGGGTTGCAGGCCAGGTCCCTAGTAGGGGGCGTGCAGGAGGCAACCAAACATTGACGTTTCTCTCCCTCTCTGTCTCTTTCCCCTCCCCCCACTAAAAATAAATAAATAAAGTATTTTTCTAAAAAAAAAAAAAGAGCGTCCTTGTTAAATGCCTTTGGTAAACACTCTCCAACATTTTATTACCAAACAACAGCAGCTCATCCATCCATGGTATGAAGGATTCTCCCCACTCCCCTAGGTTTCTGCTATAGGCATTCTCATGTCTCCTTGTCCCAACCTCCCAGTACATCCTTCATCCATCATGCCTGGGTGCAGGAAGATGTACCATCACTAATAGAATGAGGAAACATGGGGACAATAATTTCCAAAAGAAAGAGGGGAGAAAAGATAAATATATTCTGAAAAAATATTTCTTTTCCTTTTAAAAGTAAATGGATAAAGAGCTATATTTTTAATTACCCAAAATGAAAATATTATACACATGTGAAAACAAAGTGCAGCAGCTTAATTGAATTCCCTTATGTATTCTGAGGTGGACTCCCCCAACAGAGCAGAAAAAAACATAGTGCACATAGTGAAAATAAGATATAATAAAAATGGTCTAGAAATAGCTATGAAAAAATAAAAGTTACCCTGTCTTTTTTCTTTAAATCTTCGATATTCTTTGTAGGAGTAAACTGTAAAGACAGATTTTTTAAAGAGAAAAATTGTTAGGTACAAATATGTTCAACACAATTATTAAGAGCTGCATAAAATCAGAAACAGCTTAGAATGTCCTACAATAAGATATGAATAAGTAAAATATTGTACATTTCTTTGAATAATATGTAGGCTTTAACAGAGATTATTTTAAAAATTGTGTAATACCAGAAGAAAATTTTGAGGTTATAATATTCAGTGGAGAAAAATTTGAATCTATAATGTGATTCTAATTTAAATATTTATCAGCAAAAAAGACCTCAAACATTTTTACTTCTACATTTATCATATTAAATTGATTATATCTTTCCTGATTCTTGACATACTGAAAAAGAGATTTAAAACTAACATTGGTGGGGACGGGGTGATTATGGGATTTCTAAGATGCATTTAAACCGGGGTTCTATAATTATGTGATTATTTTTTTTGGGGGGGGACAGGGTTGGGAATCTCACCTATGAACTTGTCTGACATAGCTCCATGATCAGGGCCTCGGGCAGCTGTTAGTTCACCAAGAAAGGAGAAAGGATGCAAGTTTAAAAATGACAAATAGCTCAGCTCTTGTGTATTTGTTGACTCATAAATGCCAACTCTGGATAAGGCCCTTCTCCCCGGCCTTACAAGAGTGCTACTGCATATCCTTTGTAGGCAAATTCCATGACCTTTCTTAGCTATGGCTAATTAGACCTCAGGGGTATTTCACCATCATTAGCAGATCTTGCCAACAAGCCAATTATTTCATATAACTTAGCTGAACTTTGAGAAATTTTATGGCATTCATCTTTAATGTTTAATTGTCTCCTTAAGTCTACATAAAGATGAAAAATCATGGCAAAAGGTAAAAAAAGTTGGCCATTTATGAATTTGCATATATGACAACAAATGAACCTAATATGGAGTCTGTATATTTGGTATTGTATAAGTTAAACATTTAGGTACATAACTAACTATATGACTTTTAAATTTTTCATTATATTAGTTTGATTTTTTAATCAATCCAACACACATGGTGATCATAATTTTTAAATATTGTTAATGTATTATGAAGACAGATTCAATTGAATTTTCTGGTGGACTTGAGTTCCTCCAAAGTTTTTGGACAACACCTGAATACAGAGTTATCTTTACTGCGACAATTGCTAGTCTAGAAGCCAACATTTGTTTGAGTGCTTCTCAACTGCCAGACACATTTAATCTTTATATCAGCATTGACTCACATACTATTATTATCTTTATTCAAAAGATAAAATAACTAAGAATAAACAAGCTGTTTGATCTAAGTGAGTAGGCTGTGACCCCTGCCTTCCATTGAGTTACACAGCAAATATAATTCCTTCAAATGCAATGAACCTCCAAAACATTGACTGTATGCTGTAAAAGGAAGACAAGTTGGCTCAAAAAAATGACTGTGAGAGTGAAGACACTACCAGCTCAGTAAATGGCACAAAGTAGATACAAAGCAGTTTTTAAGTGCAGATTATCATTACTGACTGTGAAATGGATGACATTTGACCATGACTGTAAAAATTGTGTTATTTCTATGAGGCTGTACCTATGCCACCCAAATCAATGAATTATTTAAAAGAATGAAAACATAATCATATCCATATAATAGGGATACCGGAATGAGAAGAAGATGAGCAAGGGATAGAAAACCTACTTGAAAAAGTAATGAAGGAAAACTTTCCCAATTTGATAAGAGAAAAAGTCACACAAATCCAGGAAACACAAAGAGTTCCAATCAAGAGGAACCCAAAGAAGCCCACCTCAAGACACATCATAATTAAAATGGCAAAATTTCAAGACAAAGAATATTAAAGGCAACAAGGGAGAAAAAGGAAGTAACATACAAGGGAGCCCCAATAAGGCTAACAGCTGTTTTCTCAATGGAAACACTTCAAGCCAGAAGAGAATGGCAAGAAATATTGCAAGTAATGAGAACCAGAGGCCTTCAGCCAAGGCTACTTTACCCAGCAAGGCTCGCAATCAAGATAGAAGGCCAAATAAGAAGCTGTCCCGACAAAAGAAGTCTAAAAGAATATACCTCCACTAAACCAGCTCTGCAAGAGATACTAAAGGGTCTGATTTAAGGAAAGGAAGGAAAAGAGAGATAGAGGAACACATGTACATAAATGGCAATGAATAAGTACCTATCAATAATAACCTTAAATGTAAATGAATTAAATGCTCCAATCAAAAGACATAGAATAGCTGAATGGATAAGGAAACATGACCCACACATATGCTGCCTACAAGAGACCCACCTCAGGATAAAAGACTTGAACAGGATGAAAGTGAAGGGCTAGAAACAAATTTTCCAAGCAAATGGACAGGAAAAAAAAGCCGGGGTAGCGATACTCATTTCAGACAAAATAGACTACCAAAAACGGGCCATAAAGAGAGACCCAGAAGGTCACTTGATAATACTCAAGGGAAGAATCCAGCAAGAAGACATCAGTATTGTAAATATATATGCACCCAACATAGGTGCACCCAAATACATAAAGAAAATCCTAGAGGACTTTAAGAAAGATATCGACAGCAACACAATTATAGTGGGGGATTTTAACACCCCACTCTCAAAAATGGACAGATCTTCCAAACAAAATATCAACAAAGATATCGTGGCATTGAACAACACCCTAAATAAAATGGACTTGACTGGTCTATTCAGAGCCCTCCATCCCAAAGAAGCTAAATACACATTCTTTTCCAATGTACACGGAACATTTTCAAAGATAGACCACATGATAGGACACAAAACAAGTCTCAACAAGGTCAAGAAAATGGAAATCATACCAAGCATTTTCTCAGATCACAAGGGAATGAAACTAGAAACCAACCCTAAGGAAAAAAACCCAAAACACTCAAAATCATGGAGATTAAATAGCATGCTATTAAACAATGAATGGGTCAAGGATGAAATTAGGGAAGAAATCAAAAGGTTTCTGGGAACAAATGAAAATGAACTTACAACAACCCAAAACTTATGGGACACAGCAAAGGCAGTATTAAGAGGGAAGTTCATAGCGATACAAGCATACCTAAAAAAGATAGAAATATTTCAAACAAACAACCTAACCCTACATCTACAAGAACTAGAAGAACAACAACAAAGACAGCCCAGTGTAAGTGGAAAGAAGGAAATAATCAAGATCAGAGCAGAATTAAATGACATAGAGACTAAAAGCACAATTCTAAGGATCAATGAATCCAGGATCTGGTTCTTTGAAAAGATAAACAAAATTGACAAGCCTTTAAGCAGACTCATCAACAAAAAAAGAGAGAAGACCCAAATAAACACAATCAGAAATGAAAGAGGAGAGATTACAACTGACACCACAGAAATACAAAGAATTGTAAGAAATTACTATGAAGAACTGCATGCCAAGAAATTTGAAAACTTGGATGAAATGGAAAAATTCCTAGAAAAATATAATCTTCCAAAACTCAATGAAAAAGCAGCAGAAAACCTGAACAAACCAATAACAGCAAAAAGAAATTGAAGCAGTAATTAAAAAACTCCCAACACACAAAAGCCCTGGACCAGATTGTTTCACAGGAGAATTCTACAAAGCATTTAAGGAAGAGCTAACCCCTATCCTGCACAGACTATTCCAAAAAATCTAAAAAGATGGAAGACTCCCATACTCTTTTTATGAGGCCACATCATCCTAATTCCAAAACTAGATAAAGACACAACGAAGAAAGAAAACTTCAGGCCAACATCTCTGATGAACATTGACGCTAAAATCCTCAACAAAATACTGGCAAACCGCATCCAACAATACATTAAAAAGATCATCCACCATGACCAAGTGGGTTTCATACCAGGCATGCAAGGATGGTTCGATATTCCCAAATCAGTAAATGTAATACATCACATAAACAAAAGAAAAGACAAAAATCAAATGATCATTTCAATAGATACAGAGAAAGCATTTGATAAGGTACAGCATCCATTTATGATAAAAACACTCAGCAAAGTGGGAATAGAGGGAACATTTCTCAACATAATAAAGGCCATATATGAGAGACCTACAGCGAGCATCATACTCAATGGACAAAAACTAAAATCTTTCCCAGTAAGAACAGGAACAAGACAAGGCTGTCCACTTTCACCACTTTTATTCAATATAGTATTGGAAGTTTTAGCCACAGCAATCAGACAAGAAAAGGAAATAAAAGTCATCCAAATCGGAAAGGAGGAAACAAAACTGTCATTGTTTGCCGATGACATGATAGTGTACGTAGAAAATCCTACAGATTCTACCAAAAAACTGCTTGACCTAATAAACGAATTTGGCAAAACAGCGGGATACAAAGTCAATATCCAGAAATCAAAGGCATTTCTGTACATCACCAATGAAACAGCAGAAGCAGAAATCAAGGGAAAAATCCCATTTGAAATAGCAAAAAGAAAAATAAAATAGCTAGGTATAAACCTAACCAAAGAGGTAAAAGACCTGTATTCAGAAAACTATATACCACTGAGGAAAGAAATCAAGGAAGACACAAACAAATGGAAACATATACCATGTTCATGAATAGGGAGAATTAATATCGTTAAAATGTCCATACTACCCAAAGCAATCTACACATTCAACATGATACCTATTAAAATACCAATGGATTATTTCACAGACATAGAACAAACACTTCAAAAATTTATATGGAACCATAAATGAACCCGAATATCTACTGCAATATTGAAAAAGAAGAGTAAAGTAGGAGGGATCACAATACCTGACATTAAACTATACTACAAG
>PVIA01018722.1:0-12063 GCA_004024845.1 Tonatia bakeri | reverse complement strand
CAAGATATTGTTTCTTTATGGTGGTGAAAATTATGGTGTAATTCGATGATTGTGCAACAGAAATGGAAAACCACAGGGGACTAGAAGTGTTCTCTTCTTCCCACTCTCTTTTTCTTCTTTCTCTTCTTCCTCTTCTGAATCATTTTATTCCATCCTTTTTAATAAGTATTAAGGCATTAAAAATTTCATGATCAATCAAAATAACAGTGTAATTCAAATAGCTGGTAGAGCAAAAGTATGTTTTGTATATTTTCACTAAGAAGTTTGGAAACAAAAAAAAATGTGACTTGCACTATTTTTTTGCATACCGTTTTATGTTTTACATTTCCTGAAACCAAGATTATTTAAAACTGGATGCCAGCGGAGACTTGCTAGCCATTTTCTGTTTTCCTGAAAAAGTCACTTTACAGTTCATTCTACAATTAATGACCATTAAACAGTGAGGGGATTTGATGTTAGTATTACACTAAATGAAATGAGTTGCACACAAGCATGTTCAATCCGAAGAGGCAGGAAAAAGAGTGACTTGGGGCATAGACACTGGGGACAGGTTATTTTGGGAGTAGGAAGGAGCTCTGGTGTTGTTTCTTACTGTGGACATTGGCAAACTATTTAACATTTCTCTGCCTCAGTTTTCTCATTCCTTAAGAAGAGAGTAATAAAGTTACTCATATCATAGCACTGTTGAGAGGTTTAAATGGTTAAAATTTTAAAGGTTTAGAATGATGTTTAGCAAGTACTAAATATAAGATATGTAAGTTACCGTACTCTTCTCCTTCCCACTCCTTCTTACCCCTCCTCCTCTTCTATTCTTTTTTTTGGCTATTGGTAAAAGTTTAAATTTTTTTCTTTCAATTTGTACTGAACCATCTTCCTAAACTTTTCAATTTCAAGGTTGAGATAGTTAAAATTCAGGTTGGCTGTAAAATATTTCTTCCAAACTAAATGTTTGCTCAAACTTTTTCTAAAATGACATTGCATGACATTTAAAAGAATTTAAAAAGCAAACAAACAAAATAAACTATGAGTACTCTAGAAATGTTTAAATCTTATTTCGAAGGCTAACTCAAATTATTATTTTATCTGCATTTGTAAGAAACTTAAAAAGAAACTGCAAATGGGATTTTTCAAGAGGCCTAAAAATCACATGGTAGTTTATGATTAAACACAAATATATTGATAGAAAATGTGGGACTTAATACAGTTAGAAGTTAGTTGAAATGAGGGTGCATCTGGGAAGCAGGTGAAATGATCATGGCAGTAGAACTTGATTACTGCATTGAATAGTGATTGTATTTTCCACTGTAGGGACCTTCTGCTGCAAAAAGTGGGAAAAAATGCTCAACCGCACGACACATTAAGTGGAGCCATAGTCTGCCATGATGTGTATTAAGGGGGATTATTTTCTGAGAGGGGGGAGTAAACTTCTCAAAGTTATTTGTTAATTTTAAGGAAAGTAATGTATTTAAAATCACCGTCTGGTATATAGAGCCATTTCTCTATGAAACTGATAAGTTATTTTCTGATTCAATAGAGGCATTCTGGGATTAAGTGATTTTCCCTGGTTTGATTTTCTCCAGTAAGCATGGGCCAAAGAGATTGTTATAGGTTTTCCCATTTGTCAAAGTGTGGAGTCTTATTCTCTAGAAATTGGTTAGGTCAAGTGCGTTTGAGTGCTGGTTGCTGTAATTAAAGTAATTAGTAACATGTTCAATTGGCAGAAGACTATAGTAGGTAATGTTTTAAACTCAAGGTTTGTAAAACACATCATATTCCTATGTAAGTATATGTGTTTCTACACAGTCATAAATATATCAGAAAAGTGAAAAATTTCCACCGAACATGTTGTCTATGTGCCTGGTTATCACCCTTGTTTTAAAAGGAACCAGCTACCTTGTGTGGTATCCAGTAGACCACACAGTCTTTAACATCTGTTATATACAGAGAGAAATAAGCCTTGTCAAAATATGATTCCAGCCCTGGAGAGTGTGGCTAATTTTGTTGCAGCATGACCCATAATTGAAGGGTTGTGGGTTTGATTCCCCATCAGGACACATGCCTAGGTTGCAGGTTCATTCCTCTGTCTGGGTGCATCTGTGAAGCAACCGATTGATGCTTCTCTGTTACATCAATGTTACTTTCTCCCTTCCTTTCTCCCTTTGTCTTCAACTAAATGCCATGAACAAAAAAAGTCCTTGGGTGAGAATTAAAAAAAAAGTGATTCCATGAAGAAGTCTGTTTATCTAACTTTGCCATACATGGACACTGGACGTCATGCTCTCTACAGTGTTGACACCGTCTCATGGTAATACATGAAAAGTGTATTGGGATTTTAGCTATATGTGAAAAGAGCTTGTGTGAAACATTAAAGGGTCATATCTAAGAAAAAGAAGATAAAAATATGAACAATAAAATGACAACAAACTCACAACTATTAACAAATGAACCTAAAAGAAAAGAAAAACAATGAAAACATAAACTAAGCAAATGATCAGAACAGGAACAGAATTAGAGAAATGGACACCGCACAGAGGGAGTTCAGTGGGGAGGGGGAAGGGAGGAATCAGGGGAAGAGGTACAGGGAAGAAGAAGCATAATTCGTAGGCATAAAATAAATGGGGAAAGATAAAAAATGGAATAGGAAACAGAGGACTCAAAGAACTTATATACACAACCCATTGACATGAACTAAGGGAGGGATGCTGGAGGGTTGGGGGGCAGGGTGGAGGGGGATAAAGGAGAAAAATTGGGAAAATTGTAATAGCATAATCAATTAAAAAACTTAAAGAGTTTGTGAAAATAATTTTGCCAGTCTTCTTTAATGACAATTATATATTATTTAAAACTCAGGTTTATAAATAGGGACAAAAAAAGGATATCTAATAGATTTTGTCATCGGTCTCAGTAATTCCTCACTTAAAATTGGATGATAACCCTTAACTAGTGTGATTGAGAAAATAATTCCAAACTGAACTAGATTCATCCTCTGTCTGTTATGACAGATGTGTTTAATACTTCTTATGTTAGCAGTTCATGTCTGCCTGCTAGTCCTTTATTAGAGGTAAAAACTTTGTTTATTAAATTTATTTTTTTAAAAACTTTGTTTATACTTGTATAACTTGTATACTTGTATATTTGTATATCCTTGCCTAAGGATATTCACTACAGCAAGTTTTTCTTCTAGTACAGCTTGTAGTGAATTTATAAGAAAGGTTTTTGCTTTGTTCCACACAATTTTTAAAATTCTGGGTTCCTGCTGTTTGGCTGACCAAAGACTGTAGGCATGAAACTTAGCTCTTTGGCTCTCTCTGCTCTTGACCAGCCAGGTTTCCTCTCCCCTGAGAGGATCAGAGGTATCATCTGCCTACTGGGTTGATGATAGTCCTATTTAAAAATCTCAATTTGTGGGGAAAAGTCACCTTCTCTTTGAAGCTAGCACTGAAAAATATCCCACCATGGTATTAAGCATTTCAGTAGCTAATGCTCATTATAATCTCAAATATTTCAGGCTCAATATCATAGCAGGTATGTGTTCTGAGGCTTAGGAAATGCGGGAAGTAATGTTATCCATCAATGAAAAAACTAGTACTGTCAATTTGTCTTTGTTCAGTTCAATGCTGAGGTTTGGTCACACAAATAAAGAATTTTCATAACTCCATTCACAGTGGGGAGATGTAAAGATAAGTTATTAAGTGCACTAGTTTACTGGGACTGCCAAAACAGACTGGGTGGCTTCAACAACAGAAATTTATCTTGTCACCATTCTGGAGGCTAGAAGTCCAAGATCAGATGTTAGTAGTCAGTTTCTTCTCAGGATTATCTCCTTAACCTGTAGATGGCATCTTCTTCACATTGTCTTTTGTTCCTTCACATTGTCTTTTCTCTGTACTACTTTGTGTCCAAATTTCCTCTTCTTACAAGGATGTCTGTCATTTGGGGTTTGGGTTCACTCTAATGACCTCATTTCAACTTAGTTACCTCTTTAAAGACCCCGTCTTCCAATATAATCACATTTTGAGGGACTGGAGTTTAGAACTAAACATATGAATTTTGGAGAGACACAGTTCGTTCCATAACATTAAGATACTCAGATCATTGTAGGGAAATAATTTACCAAGAAGGGTGATGATTTCAAGTCATTATTTTTTCATGCTTACTGATGTTCGTTCATGGTTCACATCTTCACTTATCCCATGGGCAAAGACAACGTGTTAAGGAAGGCAAACTGTATCTTGACTAAGAAAAAAAATAAAATGAATAATGGGTAGATATATATATATTTTTTAAAGATTTTATATATTTATTTTTAGAGAGGGAAGGGAGAGGGAGAGAGAGAGAGAGAAACATCAATGTGCGGTTGCTGGGGGACATGGCCTGCAACCTAGGCATGTGCCCTGACTGGGAATCGAACCTGCGATGCCTGGTTCGCAGCCCGCGCTCAAACCACTGAGCTATGCCAGCCAGGGCATGGGTAGATATTTTTAACTACAGTGGTTTTTTAGGTAGGGAGTTCATGTGATTTATTGTCTTAATGAGGACACTGCTACAGACATTTGAGACACTGGCAACAGGACTGTTCTGGGCACACCAGTGACATGCTCACCTCAGTTTCAGGGGACTGGTGAACCCTCTGAAATAATCTACCATATTTTCTGGACTATAAGAAGCACTCTCCCCCAAATTCGGGAAGAATAATGGTTGTTAATGCTGCTGTTGAGTTCTGTTTACATTTACATTGGTGAAATATTATGTTATTTATGTTATTAAATATTTTACAACATTTTTTGCTTCAAAACTTTTTTTCCTACTTTCCTCCTCTAAAACTTAGGTGCATCTTATGGTCCGAAAAATATGGGTAAATAGTGTTTTATGTTTGTATGTGCTTTTAGGGATTGTGAAGAACACATAGAAATTTATACAGCTTTTAAAAGGGGCCTATTTTGCCCTTGCCAGTATGGCTCAGTTGGATAGAGCATCATTCTGTAAACCAAAAGGTCATAGGTTCAATTCCTGGTCAGGGCACATGTGTTGTGAATTCAGTCCCCAGTCAGGGCACATGCGAGAGTTAGCAAATTGATGTTTCTCTCTCTCTGTCTCCCTCCCTCCCTTTCACTTTCTCTAGTCAGTGAACATGTATGTCCTCAGGTGAGGATAAAACAATCGAATAAAATGGGTCTATTTTTAGGGAAATGTTGAGAACTCCTGATTTGAACTATTCTGTGATTAACAAGTGGAAGAATATGAGAACAATGAGAATACCAGGGAAATTCACTCAGAAAATATGAATGCTTTGAGCAGAAAAGCTGTGTGAGTGATTGATTTATGAACACATTTATATATGAACAAATAAATTACTTAGATACTCTCAACATTTTATTAGCTCTTTTTAGATATCCAGTTCATCAGTCACTGTAATTTTATCAGTTCAATTATGAATGGGTTTTTTTATAATGGTAAATAAAGCTTATACTTGTTTTTATCTGCTAAAATCTTCTATAAATCCTAGAGATAATTTTGTTTTAGATAATGGGGTCAAGAATTAGAGAGAACGTGTTTCAAATCCCTTCTGTACTTCTTAATTATTTGTGCAACTTTGAGCAAGTCATTCATTCATTCTAAGCCTCAGTTTACTTGTCTGTGAAATGGGGAGGGGATAAATAACCTCTTTATATGATTGTAGTGGACATTAAATGAGGTCATGCATAAGAGTGGTGCTGAGGAGGATGATTAGACCTTTGTAAGCTCAGTAAAATATTAGTTCTTAACATTATTGTTATAAACGTTTGAGCTGCTGTTGTCTTTTTCTTATTTAAATCTTCTGAAACTAGACCATTTTTATTAATTAGTCATCTTTAAATTCATTCTCTTCACTGTTCCATTGCATAGTTTGACTGAGTCTCTGAATATACAGATAATTTTTCATTTTAAAAACACAAATACAATTTTAGAATTTTCAATCAAACGGAGAATTCTGATACCAACAACTAGATGATGATGTAAACTACCATTTAAGTTTTTCCTCTGGCATTTTTCTTCTTTCACCCCAAGGTAAAAAAAAATTAGAAGCAATGCCGCCAAAATGTTGCTATTTTATTTATGTTAATAGCAGTGAATGTGTCCATGTTTTAACTTTAAATTATTAAAAACATAATGTATTGGTCCCTAATATTATAATAACTTTTAGATAGCTTTGGGTCTATTGATATATTTATATGCAAAGAAAGAGAGGAAATCTTAAAATAATTCATTTCTCCTCTGCTTATAAAAGAAGTACACATTCATTGTATAAAAATTAAATCAGACAGGTGACAAATAGAATTTTCCTAATCCCATAATTATTAGGTGAGACCTCTGTGTCCTAAAAAATTAAATGTGAAATACAGGATGTTGAGAGATTTAAGTTGCCCTAAACTGTCCCCCATGCCATTGGATGAGATCATGAAAGAGTCAGGTCTAACCTACCTAGGGAGGAAGCATTTCATGAGAGTTTATATGATTCCAAACTTCCCAGTTCTTCTCTGCCCATACCACCCATCCTTAACACTGTATCCATACTTTCTTCATTCTACCCATGTGATTGACAGAGCGTTGACAGCTGCCACTTCTGTCTGAGAGTCTCTGGTCCTTGATGGTACTAATGAATCATCGGACTTTATGACCTTCAACACCAGACATAAATCCTGAAGAATCTAAACTAGACCTCTTAAGGACTTCACACCAAACCCTACAAATTCCCACTATTTCCCATTGATCCTTCCCTAGTATTTCCAACCTATTTACAGAGGTGCCAATTATCTGAGAGAGAAAACAACAAAGTAAAGTCCTTATTTTGTCTGATATTTTAATGAATGCTGAATGGGAAGGAAAAGTTTGAAAACTTTATTAAACCACTAGTTTTATTTTATTATTAGACCTCTTCATGGATACTGAGAGTAAAATTAAATGTCTTTGTGATAAGCACTGTTAATGCACTTTTTAAGTTGATGATTAAATTTGTAAAGAATGTGGAAGGATGATTTATGCTTAAAGTATTGGACCATATGCCAGTAAAACAATATTAGACAATATGATGAGATGGATACAGGTTTAACACATATTAAAATACCTTGATACTAGCATGTGATTGTTAAGACAGCCTTCGAAAATTAATCTTTCTTTGTTACAGCAATGACCATGACAGTTACCAGCTCATAAGCTTTCCATAACTCTATCGTGTCTATCTGATCAAGGTCAATGACTTACATTCTAAATCAAAGCTTACATCAATCAATTTAGCTTCAATCAATCTCATCTCTTACTACTTTGATGATATCTCTGATATTCCATCAGAACTATACAATCAGCTCATAGAAATTACTCAAGAATATATCTGATATATAAAAAGCTTACTGAACTAGGAAGTTGCAAAAAGTAAATTAGCCTATGTTACCAATCTTAAGAATTTAACAATCATTCAAACCTTAAGATCTCACTAGTTTGATGTGTCATATCATGAAAATAAGTTTAAAATAAAACTTAACAAGTAGGCCTGACATTTATTATAGCTTAGGCATGCAATTGAAGATATAATATGGTTTTTGTTTCATATTAATTTTTAAGGAGGCCTTTTGACACCTTCAAATGAGGTTCCATATTTTGCACCTTTATAGCCTTCCCCTTTTATTACGTTCATCATTGCACTTATAATTAGTTGTTCTATTTATATCTTTTTTTACTAGGTGGCAAGAATCAGGAGAATATATAAAAAACATGCTTTATTCTATTATTCTGTCTCATTATTTTATTCATTGTTTGCATCCACAGTGCAGCAACTGATCAAAAGATCATTCTTGAACAAAATTAATATCCTACTGCTTTTCTGCCATATTCATGTAAATGTCACAAAGATACTTAAAGCTAACCTAAAACTGAAGCCATGAGTTCCCAGGCTTCCCCTGATACCCTAGTCTCCCTAATGGAAACTGCAAGACATTATTAAGTGAGATTGAAAAAGATGCAATGAAATGGGAAGATATTTCATGTTCATGGATTGGAAGAATCCACATCATTAAAATGGACATACTACCCAAAACAATATACAGATTTAATGCAATCCCCATCTAAATTCCAATGCCATTTTTAAAAAAGAAATAGAGCAAAACAAATCATCAGATTTGTATGGAACCATAGAAGACCTTGAATAGCCAAAGCAAACCTGAGAAAAAAGAAGGAAGCTGGAGGTAGCATACTCCCTGATTACAAAGCAACAATAATCAAAATGGCATGGTGTTGGCAGAAGACCAAACACACAGACAGATGGAACAAAACTGAAACCCTCCCCTCAAAAAACCCACGCATGTATGGGCAACTAGTTTTCAAAAAAGGGGCCCAAAACAGACAGTGGAGAAAAGACAGCGTCACCCTTATATACAGATATACACATATGCATAGAGTCATGTGTGCATACAGAAACCCCCCACACACATTGCATCCAGTATATTAAAAACTTAAAATGGGTTGGGAACACTAAGCTAATGAACTGAAAAATAATGTCTCTTAACACTATCTTATTGCAACAGATTTCAAAATGAAGCAATTATGTAAAACAATCTTGTCATTAAAATGAGAATAGTGGACATGATATAAAGTAGGCTCAAAATAAGTCCAAAGCATGTTATTTAAGTGGATAGTTCTTACAGATATTGACTAAAATCGGGAAGTTGGTTTAACTGAAAACCTGAACCAGCTGGTTGGAAGAAAGTAAGAATTAAAA
The DNA here is from genome assembly GCA_004024845.1 of Tonatia bakeri. Lineage (NCBI taxonomy): Eukaryota > Metazoa > Chordata > Mammalia > Chiroptera > Phyllostomidae > Tonatia > Tonatia bakeri. The sequence continues at coordinate 3,311 of PVIA01018722.1, read as the reverse complement.
GGAGAGATAAATCAACAACTGTGTTATGAAAGAGCAGATTAAAGATCACCCCGGATCATTTCCTGAGTAAAAGTTTCAGGCTTATTCTGGGCTGAGCACATGTCAATATTCCACATGCTGGGCTGGTTGGTGTAGGCGTAGAAGAGGGTGCCTGAGATGGGTCACCCATTCACAGTCTCCTTCAATTACAACTATGCTAAGGCTCAATTGATAGAATGCTGAAAATCCAAACTTTCAGATGATGAAATTTTGGAAACAGGGATTTCATTAATCTTTAGCTCAGCTTGTCAACTCGGCTAATTAAGTCATTTGCCACAGGGCAGCTTTGTTAATTCAAATTGTGTGAGTGGTCTCTCTGTTCCTTGTTTTCTTCAGCTTCTCTTATCTGCCAACCTACTTGACAGAAAAAGAGGATGTAATGTTTATTATAAAGAAGTTAGTTTGTGTTTTTTGTTAATTCCTTTACTCTGCTATTTGACAAGCAAAGAGGTATAATTTGAGGTTTAGTTTTTGAATAATGGACTTAGAGATCCAGAATAACATCATTTCAGAGCCTAAACAAAAGTCCATAGAATTTAGGTGAATTGCCTAAGGAAAAAATAGCTAATGTGACAGAGCTGGAACTCCAGTTTCCCTACCCCTCGTCTACTGTCATTCTGTACAATCACACTTCCTTTGTGCATCTGTTGAAAAGAGTGTGACAGGGGTAGCAGCAATTCACAAGGTCAAACACAATCATTAGATAAAAGTGACTGCCAGTGGGTACTGACGTGGTCTCAATTCAAACAAGTGACTCCAGGGATAAAAAGTCATAAAACCTTAGTATCTGATTTCTAATAGCCCATCAAAAGAAGTAGCTTTTCTATTGGTTGTAGCTCACATTCTGTAAATACAATATTACAAGTATATTTTCCATGCATCTCAGAAGATATATAGCTAGGTTATATGACATTTTTCCGGAAAAAGTCCAGCCATTGTTAATTTAATGAAACAGTTTGCGTGACATTGATGTAACCTGGCAGCCCAGGAGAGTGGACTGGAAAGCTCATGAGTGAACAATAACAACTTCACTGTACTAGTCAGTGGGGGTGGTTGACACTGTCATGAGCATGTGTACTGTGTGGTCCATCACATTCAAAATGACTGAGTAAGTAGAGCAATGAATCTACATCAAATTTTGTGTTAAGCTTGAACATTCCTCCACGGAAACTTATTTGGATAATTTGGAGGCTTTCCAGGTTGATGAGTGCAGAGCAAATGAATGCAGAGCAAATAAAATTTTGGCATAAATGCTTCAAAGATGGTCAGGAATCTGTTGAAAGTGATCCACATTCTACAAGGCCTGCAACAAGCAGAACACCTGAGAATGTTGAACATGTATGGGCTGCAATAAACAAAGATCAGTGACTGACAGTGCGAGAACTGGAAGTTGATCTGGGGATTCCAAAAACTATTATTTCCAGGATTTTGATGCAGGATCTTGGCCTGAAACATGTTGTGGCAAAATCTGTTCTGCAGCCTCTGCTCCCAGAGCAGAAAGAACATCGGCTGCGGTTGGGAGAACTGTGTGAAGTCCCAAGGTGTCTACTTTGAAGGGGACTGAGGCATCATTGTCTTACATACAATGTTTCTTATATCTTCTTCAGTAAATAGCTCGAATTTTTCATAGTACACGGCTGGATACTTTCTGGACAGGCCTTGTATAACCATATTTTTGTTTTCTTTTAAAACTCTCACTTTACCTAAAACACCTCACTTGAGACCCAATGGCTCCAGCCTGCTTTTCCCGTGTCATTATTTCTCATTACCAAGCAAGGCCACCCGGGCCTACTTTTCCAGCCACTTTCATGGGATTTTGTACTCCAGCAAATCCTTGTGTTCACACCAATGAAAGGCAAAGGCAGCAGCTTTTACGAATTTCCAAAATGTTAAATCCATTTCAGCACTGTTCTTATCCTTCTGGATCCATGTCTTTTTCTTTTATGTATTCCTCTTAGCTGCCAGAAACAATCATTGCCTAGTTTTCAGTGTGATGAAAACATTAACATGACCAGCAGTGAGGGACTTAGCCCTCTGAGCAAGAATTTAACAATTTTCTCATTGTTGTGATTCCTCTAAGTTATCAATCTAGTTCCAAGTTGTTAATATATTTTAAGTAATACATTTTTTTTCTGAAAGGCTTTATGATCTATGACTGTAAGTGAAAATTTGAAGTATTCTTGTACAATGCACCTTAACATGAATAATATTTTACTATTAGAGGTGATATATTTTATACATTGTATGATTAAATAATCTATTTTGACAAGCCCAAAGCCACTTTGCTTTGGTAAACCAAGTAGTTGGAAAAATACATTGTCTATCAGGACTCACGAAATTATCACTTAATTTAGCCAATGAGCACTGCCTTCAACAGGATATAAATGAGCAATTGACTGAAGATATCCCTTAGGAACAACTAATTCTCACAGAACAACTTGGACATTGCAAAAAATGAAGATTATAATTATTATGCTTACAAAAGTAAATGTTTTAACATAAAGTAAAAATTCCATACATATGAGTGATTAAAGTTAAATGATGGACAGTAATATGCCCAACCATGTGGAGCCACATCCCTGCCATACCAAGGTACTTTAAGTTCCCCAGTTTGCCTTTTACTCCCTTCTCTTCGAACCCCTAGAGCTTCCTGAATTTCTCACTCAGTCTGCCTACAACCATCACTACCTAGCTGATTTTCACTCAGTCTTTACTTCTTAACATCAGGTTAGCCATGGCTTCCATTAGGAAGCCAGCCATCATCACTCCCTGCCCTGGTCCTGTTGCCAGGAGAGGATGGGGGCCCCTTTTGTGCATCTACAATATTCAGTCCAGCACTTACCTTGCTATGATAATTGCCTATTAAGTAAGCAGTGGCAGGTGGTAGGGATTTAATCAAGTGAATAAGTCCAGCATTATCTGCCCTCAACTCTAAACTCTCTGAATACAGGGACAGTGTCATCTCTCCACTGTTATATTCCCAGTGTCAAGCACAATGACTAGTCATTGCAAATGACTGAATAATAATTAACATATTATTTCTTAAGACAAATGTTGACAAAATATCAACTTTATGATAGATTCATAAAGAGATTTGTAAAAATAGATTCATTGAGAGATTCCACTTCTGGGCATGTATTCAAATAAACCTGAAACACTAATTTGCAAGAATATAGCACCCTATGTTCATTGCAGCGTTATTTATAATAGCCAAGATTTGGAAGCAACCCAACTGCCTATTAGAGATGAGTGAATTAAAAAGCTGTGGTACA
>PVIA01018721.1:0-12059 GCA_004024845.1 Tonatia bakeri | reverse complement strand
AAGTATACTACAAGGCCACTGTAATCAAAACAGCCTGGTACTGGCATAAAAATAGGCACATGGACCAATGGAACAGAACAGAAAACCCAGAAATAAACCCAAATCTCTATGGTCAGTTAATATTTGACAAAGGAGGCAGCAACATAAAATGGAGTAAAAATAGCCTCTTCAACAAATGGTGCTGGGAGAACTGGACAGCCACGTGCAAAAAAATGAAACTAGAACACCAACTTACACCTTATACAAAAATAAACTCAAGATGGATAAAAGACTTAAATATAAACTGTGACACCATTAAAGTAATAGAGGAGAACATAGGTAGGAAAATCTCAGATATATCACACAAAAACTTTTTTACTGACATGTCCCCTAGAGCAAGAGACATAAAGGAAAGAATAAACAAATGAGACCTCATCAAAATAAAAAGTTTCTGCACAGCTAAAGAAAACAGTATCAAAATAAAAAGAGAACCAACTGTCTGGGAAAACATATTTGCCAATGATACCTCAGACAAGGACTTAATCTCCAAAATATATAAAGAACTTACACGACTCCACTCTAAGAAGACAAGCAACCCAATTAAAAAATGGGCAAAGGACTTGAACACACACTTCTCCAAGGAGGACATACAGAAGATCCAAAATCACATGAAACGATGTTCAATATCGCTAGCTATCAGAGAGATCCAAATGAAAACCACAGTGAGGTACCACTTCACACCAGTCAGAATGGCCATCATAAGCAAAACAACAAACAAGTGTTGGAAAGTTTGTGGAGAAAAGGGAACCCTAGTGCACTGTTGGTGGGACTTCAGACTGATACAACCACCGTGGAAAATAGTATGGAACTTCCTCAGAAAACTAAACATGGATCTGCCTTTTGACCCAGCAATACCACTGCTGGGACTATATCCTAAGAATCCTAAAACAGAAATCCAAAAGAACCTTTGCACCCCAATGTTCATAGCAGCACAATTTACAATAGCTAAGTGCTGGAAGCAACCTAGGTGCCCATCAATAAATGAATGGATCAAAAAACTGTGGTCCTTTTAAACAATGGAGATCTATGCAGCAGAAAGAAAGAAGGAGCTCCTACCCTTTGCAACATCATGGATGGAACTGGAAAGCATTATGCTAAGCGAAATAAGCCAGGCAGTGAAAGATAAATACCATATGATTTCACCTTTAACAGGAACCTAAACAACAAAACAAAGAAACAAGCAAAGTATAGTCAAAAACACTGAAATAGAGGACAGGCTGAAAGTGACCACAGGAGTGAGAAGAGGGAGTTTCATGGGAAAATGGGAAGGGTTTATAGGAACAAAGTTAAAGGACACATGGATAAAAACTAGGGGGAGGGTGGTAATGGGAGGGAAGCGGGGAGGGATGGGTGGAGGGGTTGGAATGGGAGTAAAAGGGAGAAAACTGTATTTGAAGAATGATTAAAATAAAATTAAAAAGTATTATTATTTAGTAAATTATGTTTAATTTGTAAGTTAGAATTATAGCAATCGCCATTTATTAAACACTGCTCTAAGTGCTTTATTTATTTATTTATTTATTTATTTATTTATTTATTTATTTTTGGATTGCTGGATTATATGGAAATCCTATTTTCTATTTTTGGGGAACTGTTATGCTATTTTCCACAGCAATTTCATACCACCAACAGTGCATAATGGTTCCAGTTTATCCACATCATCACCAACACTTGCTATTTTCTCTTTTCTTTTAAAAATATTATATTTTATTGATTATGCTATTACAGTTGTCCTATTCCCCCTCCCCCTTTCTCCTCTGTGTCCTGCACACACCCTCCCCCCCGAATTCACCCCTCACTACAGTTCATGTCTATGGGTTCTATGTATAAGTTCTTTGGCTTCTATATTTCATATACTACTTTTCACCTGCCTGTCTATTTTCTCCCTACCATTTATGCTATTTATTCTCTGTACCTTTTCCCTTTGTCTCCCCTTGCCCCTCCCCACTGATAACCCTCCCTGTGATCTCCATTTCTGTGATTCTATTCCTGTTCTAGTTGTTTGCTTAGTTTGTTTTTGTTTTTGTTTCTGTTTTTTTAGGTTTGGTTTTTGATAGTTGTGATTTTGTTGTCATTTTACTGTTCATAGTTTTTGATCTTCATCTTCTCCTTAGGTAAGTCCCTTTAACATTTCATATAATAAGGGCTTGGTAATGATGAGCTCCTTTAACTTGAATTTATCTGGGAAGCACTTTATCTGACCTTCCATTCTAAATGAAAGCTTTGCTAGATAGAGTAATCTTGGATGTAGGCCCTTGCCTTTCATGACTTGGAATACTTCTTTCCAGCCCTTTCTTGACTGCAAGGTTTCTCTTCAGAAATGAGCTGTTAGTCTTATGGGAACTCCTTTGTAGGTAACTGTCTTCTTTTCTCTTGCTGCTTTTAAAATTCTCTCCTTATCTCTAATCTTGGGTAATGTAATTATGATGTGCCTTGGTGTGTGCTTCTTTGGGTCCAACTTCTTTGGGACTCTCTGAGCTTCCTGTGCTTCCTGGAAGTCTATTTCCTTGCCAGATTGGGGAAGTCCTCCTTCATTATTTTTTCAAATAAGTTTTCAATTTCTTGCTCTTCCTCTTCTTCTTCTGGCACCCTTATGATACAGATGTGGGAACGTTTAAAGATGTTCTGAAGGTTACTAAGCCTCTCCTCATACTTTTAAATGCTTGTTTCTTCATTCTGTTCTGGTTGAATGTTTCTTCCTTCTGGTTGAAACCATTGATTTGATTCCAGGTTTCCTTCCCTTCACTGTTGGTTCCCTGTATTTTTTTCTTTATTTCACTTTTCATAGCCTTCACTTCTTCCTCTATTTTGCAACCATACTCAACCATTTCTTTGAGCATTCTGATTACCAGTGTTTTGAACTTTTTCCTTTTTACACGTGGACTTTGAAGTGGACCTAATTCAGTTTTCTTTTCAGAAGACTCCAAAGACAAAAGCAGCTGGAAACCTAATTAAAGTGAATAAAAAGTTTTTTACTAACCTACTGGTCTCTGGTACCATTCTCTGTTTTCTGTTCTTTTAATGCAAGTTTTTCTTTGTCTGTTTCTTCTCTTGCTCTTTTTCTGGTCCAGATGCACCATTTGCATCACGTTCCTCATCACTATGAAATTTAGTCTTCTTGCCCTTACACTGTACTTTTCCTTTAGTAGACCCAGTCCGGGCAGCTTTATTTCCCTGTCCTTTTCCTTTAAATCTGCAACCTTTTGACTTCCATTTGTTTAGGGATTCTTGTTGATCTACAATTTTCTTCAGTGCTTCTTTTTTTCCCACATCTCTATCTAGTACTTCCCATGTCACTTCTTTGTTCCTTAGTTGTAGGTTACCATTATTTGCATCTTTGGCTTTATCCAGTGCTTCCTTAGCTTTTTATTTAAATAGAATTATTCCTATTTTTGCTCCTCTCACAAAGTCTATCCATTTTATTTCACTATGATTTGAGAAAAGGATGTGCAAATCTTCTCTACAAATGTGATCATCTAGGGTTCCTGAAAATTTCAGCAAGCAACCAATCTTTTCTTCTAGAGATTTGATTTCAGCATTTTCTGCTTTTATTTTTCTTTTTGATCTTGTTTAGCTCATAATTTTGCTTCCACTTTATTTTTCTTTCTTTCTTTCTTTCTTTCTTTCTTTCTTTCTTTCTTTCTTTCTTTCTTTCTTTCTTTCTTTCTTTCTTTTTTTCCTTCCTTCCTAGCTTTCTTTCTTTCTTTCTTTCTTTCTTTCTTTCTTTCTTTCTTTCTTTCTTTCTTTCTTTCGCAAAGTAATCTTCCTTGAAAAGTATTGGTAGATCTGTGTCTTTGTACTTTTGTCCAGAGGTCCCCACAAACTTTTTAGCGGAGTCAATGCTATCAAATACAACAAATATTGATCCCTGAAATGCTTTGTGCAATGTTCTTCTTATTTGAATATTTAGTACTTGACCTTTGTCTTCTAACCATTCTTTAATGTCATCAAGGGTTGAATGAGTAGGGGAATCTTTAATGTAAACAGATCTTTTTTTTTTTTTTTACATCATTTTTATACTCATCAGTCACTTCAGGGAGGGGTTTGTTTGGAGATCTTCTGATTTTGGTTTTATGTTCACTTATCTCCATGAGTTCTGCCTGTGGTTTGCTCAATGCTTTTACTATTACATTGAAGTCTGTTATTAGACTGTTTCACTTATTGAATTTTATCATTATCTCTAAAGGTACCCAGCTTTCATCCAGTTTGATTTGTTCCTTTAAAATTTTTTTCCATGGAAAATTGAAGTCACCAAAATAATATTTGGCTTGATGACAGATTTTAGCCTCCAGAGCAGCCATTTTTTCATCACCATTTTTGGCCATTGTGGCTATCTTTCAGGTCCCAGTCCAGCAGACCCAGGCTGCAGAACCATTAAGCAAGCTCTATCCATTTCAAGATGGATAATAACTTGTTCAGAAAACCATGTAGAACAATAAATAAATATATTCATATAAAGAGAAAAGGAAAAGACACTAAAAATAGATTTTTTGGTTCAAGGGTTTGGGGAGTTTGAAGTGAGTCCAGCTTCAGGTACAGCTATTTCCATGGGTCTCAATGATGTCATTAGGACTCCCATCTCTCTCCCTCTGTCTGTGCTGCCTTTCTCAATATTAGTTTTATGCTCTGCCTCTCTGTGGGGAGGTAGAATGTTGCCCAGCAGCTCTCAGGGCACAATCTACCAGCTTGGCATCACAACAGAAAGAGAGCTTACCCTTCCCATGGTTCTAGCAAAAGTCTTAGGATTAGGTCTCATTGGATCAACCTGGGTCATGTGTTACTTTTGTGCCAATCACTATGAGCTGGAGTGCTCCAATTGTTCTAGCCTGGGGTGCAAAATGTGGAGTTAGTTCTGAGAGCAAGGGAGGGGACGCAGAAGAGAGTTGGGGTGAAAGGACCAGACAGTGAGGTGGAAACCAGGCAGACAAAGCACAAATGTCTACCTCAAAAGAGTGAGGGTGCCTGCCTTTGGAGCTCAGCCTCTGCCAGTGGAAGTATCCACTCTTGTGCTCTGTGCCTGGCTGTGATCCCAGGTGCTTCCTGGGAACCTACTATGTTCCAGGTGTGTCTGCTGGATCAGAGATTTCTACCTGGGGGTGTACAAAGCCCTGAAATTGTACAAACACTTTGTACTTGCTGTGTGGAGAGGGTATCCCCTGCTATCGTCAGTACCTCTAAGTGGTTCAGAACCATCCTGCAAGATGCCAGCATACACAGGTCAGTACAGTTTAGTGCTGTGATCAGAAATGAAATGGTGCCTCCTCATTTCTAAGCCAGTGAGCCCTGTAATGATAATAACTCCTAATAATAACCATAGCTAGCATTTATTGGGCACCTACTATGTTCCCTACCTGCACTGGTTCATGGTGTGAGTGTTTTAAGCAACCATAAAGGAATTTTATTTCTTACTTTCCTACAGTTGCCCAGACCCCCAAAGTCTGGGCAACCTTCTAGAGAATCTAGGTATGCTGGAGAGTGTGTGCATGTTCCTTGTGCATGAGGCATGTGGGTCTGTGGAAGTGGGGCATGATGCCAGGGAAGCTGCCATATACAGTAGGCAGTACACCTTGGAGAAAGCTGGCTGGTCTCCAGGATGTGGCCTGGGAATGTGAAACACGGAGGTTGTTTTCTCTGGAAGTCAGGAGCAGTGGGGGAATTGTCTTCATGGACTCATGATCTGCAGCAGTGACTATGTGTAGGAGTGTTGGCCAGAAGGATCAAGTTGCCCCTAGGTGAATACTCCAGAATTAGGCACCAGAGAACTCCCTTGTCAAGGGGTATCTGAGGCACTTGTGCAGGGCAGTAATGGGAGGCCCATTTATGGGAACCCCATTCTCAGCCCCAGATGGAAGTGTGTGGGTGGGAGCGTATGGCAAGTGTGTCTTGGCACTGAGTGAGAGAGTTCAGAGAGCCATTCACCAGTGATTGCTGACTGCCCATTGTCCTTCAGACTTCTCTCCGCAAAGGCCCCAAAGTCCCTGGCAGGCCACAACTGGCTGAGGATATGGAGCTGCCCATCTGGAAGGAGGCCTTTCGCTTGTTTGCTGAAAGGTCTATATCCCTGCTGACATGCTCCATTAGTGGCAGAATGAGGAAAGGACATATTTTTTTTCTTTTGTTTTTTAGAGCACTTTTAGGTTCACAGTAAAAATAGAGTGGTAAGTACAGCGATTTCTCATATACTGTTTATTTCCACATGCACAGCCTCCTCCACCATCAACATCCTGCACCAGAATGGGTCATTTATTAAAATGATAAACCTACACTGACACACCATTATCACCCAAAGTCTACAGTTACATTTGGGTTCGCTCTCAGTGATGTCCATTCTATGGGTTTTGACAGATGTGTAATGACATGTCTCCACCACTGTAATATCATACAGAATAGTTTCACTGCCTTAAGAGCCTCTGTGCTCTGCCTATTCATCTCTCCTCCTCCCGTAACTGCTGCCAACCACCTGTCTTTTTGCTGTCTCCATAGTTTTGACTTTTCCAGAATGTCACATACTTGGAAGCACACAGTATGTAGGCTTTTCAGATTGGCTTCTTTCACTTTGTAATAAGCACTTCAGGTTGGATGGTTTCTTTATGACCACGATTTTTGGAGGGAAACTGATGTGTGACAGAGGGAGCTAGGAGGTGACAGATGTTGGGGAGAGGTGACAGAAAGATGGTGAAAGATGATGGCTAGGGGCAGAGGTAGAGCTGGAAGGTACTGCTGGATTCTGGCTCCAGGAGCAGAGAATTGGCTGTGACTGTGACCCTGGGCTGCATTGCACTAAGAAAGCAGGTGCACTAACCACCTGGCTGCTAAGTGAAAATCTCAAAGGACAGAGGGGCCCATGTATTTTTTAAAAATTTTTATTCATTTATTTTTAGAGAGAGGGGAATGGAGGGAGAAAGAGAGAGGAGAAACATTACTGTGTGGTTGCCTCTCAAGTGCCCCCTACTGGGGACCTAGCCCATAACCCAGGCATGTGCCCTGACTGGGAATCAAACTGGTGACCCTTTGGTTCGCAGGCCAACACCCAATCCACTGAGCTTTACCAACCAGGGTCCCATGTATTTTTTAGTAGATGTAATTTTGTATTTTGTGTTTATTGTGGGCCCTCAAAGCATGGAGCCCCCTTCCTTATGGACATGTAGCACTTTCTATGAGGGTTCATGTGGGTACTTAGGTGCCTGTTTCAATGGCAATGTATTGTCACGGTCACTCCTTCTTCTCCAAAGGGACTGGCTGTCACAGGACTTGGAAGCTGCCCTGCTTACCTCAGTCTTCCCCCACAAAACATAGCACATAGGTGCTGGGCTCAGAAGCTTTGGGGAACAAGATGGGTAGGTTTCTCTAAGGGTCCACTGGGCACTGAGCCCTGTGGTCATGTGCCGTGAAGTAGAGCACAGCCTCCCTGCAGGGCGACTCTATGCAGGCTTTTCACAGGTTTTCCCTGTAGCTCCTGGGCCAGGGAGCTACAGCTGCAGTAATGTTGGGGACTCAGTGCTATTCTGGAAAGAAATAGCAAAAACCTCAATTAATGCTTCTCTAGACCAGCTTGAACTAGTATTACTTTTTTTAAAAAGTTTTCTTTTTTTCTCTTCAACATCAGATGCTACAAAGATGGCACTCCAAATTCTTCTCTTCTCCACATGCATATGCCCGTCCTCCCATGAGGTGGACATGATGCTGTGACAGTTCTGTACATGTCCCCTAAAAAGGGTGGAAGCTTCACTTTATCTCTCTGGAAGTCAATTGCCATACTGTTAAAGGATTACACTAGTCTGAGGAGTGATGAGAGGTCAAGTGGGGTAAGAGGCACCGGGAGCTCAGGTACCAGTCGTGTGAGTAAAGCCCCATGAATTTTCCAGTTCCTGTCAGGCCTGGAAGGAGCAATGGGAAGCCTCCAGCACACATTTTGTGGAGCTGAGAAACTGCTTAGCCTAGCTCTGCCTGCTTACTGTACCACAGAACCATGAGAAACAATAAAAAGCTGTTATTTTAAGCCACTCTATTTTGTTATACAGCAGTAGATATCCATAACACTCTCCAAAAAAACATGAAAAAATTTGATGGTCAAATGTTTGATTGAGTAACTACTGTTTGCTAAGTTCCCTGCTGGGGGCTGGGGCTACAGAAATAAAACAAGAAAGGACCCTTGACTCAAGAGCTCACAGTTGGAAGGAGGCAACTCTAACAAAGTGGTTTGCCTAGTGGATGAGCAGCAAGGAAGGTGGAAGGGGATGTAGAGATCGGGGGAGAGAGACTGTGTTCCAGAAAGGCAGGAACAAGGCGAGGCATGTCCCCAGGTTCCACTGCACAAAAACCACCAGTTTGTGACATTTCTCTCCAGGAGTTCATGTGGATCAATTTTGCCACAGATGCAATAAAGATGCTGGTTACAGATGATGACAAAGACTTACCACATGTCAGGTGCTGCGAATCATCTTATTGTTTTGTTCACAACCACCCACAAAGAAGAATATTGTATGGTCCCTTTGAATCAATGAGAAACCTGAGGATTAAGGACCTGAAGAGACTTGCTTAAGGTGAGGGAGTTAATAAGGGAGAGAGGCAGGATTGTGACTGAAGGTGTCTGACCCCAGAGCAGGAGCTTACAGCCATGATGCTGCTCACCTGCTTTTTAAGTTAACATTATAAACCAAGCACGTCCTCATTTTAACATTTTAACAATGTTAAAAATAACTTCTGAAATGGCATCGTAATGACTGTATAGTATTTCATTTTAAAGTCTCCTAAAATTTAACACTTTAACACTTCATATTATTTCTAGCATTCAGAGAGCAACTTTCCACATTAAGCCTTGCTTTTGCATTTATTTGTGCCCCCCCCCCATTCTGTTATCTAAAAAAAGAATTTGGGGCAGATAGATGATATATAGATATATAGATATATAGATAGATAGATAGATAGATAGATAGATAGATAGATATAGATATAGACAGATAGATATCTATCTGTCTATATCTATATCTATCTATCTAACTATATCTATATCTAATCTATCTATATATATATCTCCTTTTGTAAATATTGGGTTATTTGCTTCTTTCGTTTAAAAATTTTTTTGAGGCTAAAAGACTGAGACTTATAGCCAAGATGGAGATGTAGGTAGATATACTGTGCCTCCTCACATAACCAAAAAAAGGATAACAATAAATTTAAAAACAAAAAACCATAACTGCCAGAAAATCAAATTGTTTGGAAGTCTGACAACCAAGGAGTTAAAGAAGAAATATTCATCCAGACCAGTAGGAGGGGAAGAGCCAGGCAGCTGGGGTGGAGAGCACTCACCACAAGGCGGTGGCTGGAGAACTGGGTAAGGTGGTGACTGGTGGACCAGGTGGTCTCACATTTGCATGCAGATAAACTGGGAGGAACAAATGGGGAATGAGACAGACCATGCAACCCAAGGGTTCCAGAGCTGGGAAATAAAGCCTCAAAACCTCTGACTGAAAAATCCTCTGGGGTTTGAGGCAGCAGGAGAAACCCCCAGCCCCACAGGACAGTTTGTTGGAGAGAAACGGCACCTGTCCCCCCACAGGGTCCTAGAACATACACAAAACCACCCACCCAAGAGTCAGCATGAGAAGGGCCCAATTTGCTTGTGGGTTGGAGAGGAAGTGACTGAAAGGTGGCAGAGAGCACAGCAAGCAGCACTGTTACCTCTCAGACCTGTCCCTCACATACAGGGCCACAACCCAGCCACATGGGGTGCCCTGCCCTGGTGAATACCTAAGGCCCCACACCTTCCTACATAACAGGTGCACCCAGACCAAAAAAAAAAAAATGGCCTAAATGAAAGAACGGATCAAAGCTCCAGAAAAAATACAACTAAGCAGCAAAGAGGCACAGTTGGTAATCAGGATGCTCACAGAAATGGTCAAGTATGGCTGCAAAATAAAGGAAAGAGTGAAGGCTATGAAAAGTGAATTAAAGAAAAATGCCTAGGCAACCAATAGTGATGTGAAGGAAACTGGAACTCAAATCAACAGCTTAGATCAGAAAGAAGAAATAAACATTCAACCAGAACAGGATGAAGAAACAAGAATTAAAAAATATGAGGAGAGGCTTTGGAACCTGTGGGACAACTTTGAATGTTCTAACATTTCAGTATAGGGGTGCCAGAAGGAGAAAAGGAAGAGCAAGAAATTGAAAACTTATTTGAAAAAATAATGAAGGAGAACTTCCCTAATCTGGCAAAGGAAATAGACTTCCAGGAAGCACAGGAAGCTCAGAGAGTCCTAAAGTTATACCCAAGGAAGCATACACCAATGCACATCATAATTATATTACCCAAGATTAAAGATTAGAGAATCTTAAAAGTAGCAAGAGAAAAGAAGACAGTTACCTACAAAGGAGTTCCCATAAGATCATCAGCTCATTTCTGAAAAGAAATCTTGCAGGCAAGAAAGGGCTGGAAAGAAGTATTCCAAGTCATCAAAGGCAAGGACCTACATTTAAGAATACTCTATCCAGCAAAGCTTTCATTTAGAATGTAAGGGCAGACAAAGTGCTTCCCAGATAAGGTCAAGTTAAAGGGGCTCATCATCACCAAGCTCTTATTATAGGAAATGTTAAAAGGACTTATCTAAGGAAAAGATGAAGATCAAAAACTATGAACAGTAAAATGACAACAGACTCAAAACTGTCAACAACTGGGCCTAAATAAATAAAACTAAACTAAGGAAACAACTAGAACAGGAATAGAATCACAGAAATGGAGATCACATGGAGGGTTATCAGCAGGGAGGGGAATGGCAAGAGGGAGAATGGGGGAAAAGGGAAAGGGAACAAGAAGCATAAATAGTAGATAGAAAATAGATAGTGGGAGGTTAACAATAGTATTGGAAATGTAGAAGCTGAAGAACTTATATAGAACCCATGGATATGAACTAAAGTGGCCGAGAGTGGGTGGGAGGGAGGTGATGAGTAGAGGGGAATAAAGGGGAAAATGGGACAACTGCAATAGCATAATCAATAAAGTATAAAAATGTTTTTGAATTACAGTTGGCATTTAGTACTATTTTATATTAGTTTCAGGTATATTGCATAGTGGTTAGACACTTATATAATGTATGAAGTGATCACTCTGATAAATCTAGTACCCACCTGGCACCATATATAGTTATTGCAATATTATTGACTACATTTCCTATGCTCTGCTTCACATCCCTGTGACTATTTTGAAGCTACCACTCTGTGCTTCCTAATCCCTTCACCTTTTTGGCCCAGTTTCTGGCTCGTTTTCTTAAGACAGATTCACAGAAGGGTAAATGAATACTTTAAATTTAGGTTTACTACAAGAAATGTCTGGAGCATCTCTCCGATAGCTAGTGATATTGAACATCGTTTCATGTGATTTTGGATCTTCTGTATGTCCTCCTTGGAGAAGTGTCTGTTCAAGTCCTTTGCCCATTTTTTAATTGGGTTGCTTGTCTTCTTAGAGTGGAGTCATGTAAGTTCTTTATATATTTTGGAGATTAAGTCCTTGTCTGAGGTATCATCGGCAAATATGTTTTCCCATACAGTTGGTTCTCTTTTTATTTTGATACTGTTTTCTTTAGCTGTGCAGAAGCTTTTTATTTTGATGAGGTCCCATTTGTTTATTCTTTCCTTTATGTCTCTTGCTCTAGGGGACATGTCAGTAAAAAAGTTTTTGTGTGATATATCTGAGATTTTCCTACCTATGTTCTCCTCTATTACTTTAATGGTGTCACAGTTTATATTTAAGTCTTTTATCCATCTTGAGTTTATTTTTGTATAAGGTGTAAGTTGGTGTTCTAGTTTCATTTTTTTGCATGTTGCTGTCCAGTTCTCCCAGCACCATTTGTTGAAGAGGCTATTTTTACTCCATTTTATGTTGCTGCCTCCTTTGTCAAATATTAACTGACCATAGAGATTTGGGTTTATTTCTGGGTTTTCTGTTCTGTTCCATTGGTCCATGTGCCTATTTTTATGCCAGTACCAGGCTGTTTTGATTACAGTGGCCTTGTAGTATACTT
>PVIA01018720.1:0-12057 GCA_004024845.1 Tonatia bakeri | reverse complement strand
AAGTACTCGCAGGAGCCCCGAGTCTAGCCCAGGGACCCTGGCGCAGGGAGAAGTGACTTGTGGTAGATCTGGTAATGGACTGGAAAAGGTATTTACGCCCTCCTACTCCACGGCCGGCTCTGTTACAGGAGCCACGTTCCCAGCCTGCTTTGTGGCTGGCACAGCCCTGGCACGGGCTTTGGACATTCGGTGAAAAGACGCAGGTGCAGTAGGTGTGCTCCCGCCCCCTCAGCCTCCCCACTGCTGGGACAGTGGGAGAGATGGCTGGTGTGATGGGTGCCATTTTGCGACTCTGAGGGCTGCAGAGATGTAGCCCTGACCTTGCTAAGTGCCTGGCCCGGACTCCTCCAGGCTCCTGGTTACGAGAAGCACACACACCTTTGTTGGGTTACCTCACTGGCCTCAGGTTTCCCGTGGCTGCGGCTCCACACGGCCACCCCTGAATCAGAGTCCGAGCCCGTCTCGGACCCGGGCAGCTTCAGTGGGCCGAGTCAGAGGACTGTCCTTCAGTGAGCAGGTGGTGGTGAGAACAGGCAGGTCGGAGATAATTATGGAGACAGCACCTCAGAACGCTGAGGGGTCATTAGGGAAAGAGAGGGACCAACCTGCTGTCAGTGTCCCACAACCCCCGGGCCAGCGGGGGCATCTCAGGGGTCCCTGGAGGTTTGGGGGGCAGAGGGTGCTGGCGGTCAGCTCATGGGGCCGGGGTGCTGTGGCCATTCTCTGCCATCCGTACTCTTGCCTTCCTTCCCTGGGGATGGGCATGCAGGCCGTGCGCACTGTGTGATTATTAATAAGCCCTGAAAACAGGCGGGACGGAGCTTGGGAGGGGCTCTCGTGCCGCTTGAGAGGCAGGCCTGCAGGATGCACAGCCTGCGGGCGTGGAGGAGTAAGGCCTCGGGTGGCCCCCTCCCCCCCCACTCCGGCCGCGCACTGGCAGGGCAGGCCGGTCGCTGACCCGAGCCCCCTCTCTCCTGTGCAGGACGCGGAGATCCTGAACACGGCCGTCCTCACCGGGAAGCCGGTCTCCATCCCCGTCAAGGTGGTGGCCGTCCAGGAGGATGGCTCTGTGGTGGACGTCTCGGAGCCTGTGGAGTGCGCGTCCGCGGACGAAGACGTCGTAAAGGTACAGCAGCTCCCCCCCTCCCCGACCCCCTTGGTCCTTCTGGGCTCTTCTTCTGCCCGCGCCCTGGTTCTGACGGAGCAGCATCTCGGGCCCCGAGGGGCTGCAGCTGGGGTGACCCCAGTGAGGGAGGGCTGACTGAGCACACAGCCCCGGGGGCAGAAGTGGTCTTCGTTCCCTCCTTTGCTCATGGAACGGCGTTCCCCTCATCTTAGCCCCCTGCACTCTGTCCTCGCGAGCGATACCGCGCCGAACGGTGGGAGTCAGTGTGTGAGGTCATCGGCCACGCATGCCGGGTACCGGGGAGGAGCCGTGGGTGCCGCCGAGGTGGTCTCCGAGCGAGCTGGGTCCTCAGGGGCCGTCCAGCAGCGCAGCTGATGAGAGTTAATAGTTAACATTGATCAAAACCTTTGTAGCGACAGGCACTGTCACGGTAAGGGCGTTAGAATTAGTGACTCACTCCATCCTCACGACGAGCCTTGCACACAGGTGACGGTGCCCTTTCCAGTTCCCGCAGAAGGAAAGGGCTCCCTCTGGCACAGAAGGTGGGGCGCAGGGTCCCCCCAACCCTGCCCCGTGGCACCTCTGAGCTCCCCGAATTGCCGTGGCCTGAGGTTGCGTGGGGCACGGGGTGGGGCGTCTCAGGACCCGGGAGCCAGGCAGCTGCGGCTTTCCCGTCAGGGAGCCCGTTGGTGACAGGCTCTGTCTGGATTTGCAGAGAGAGAAAGCTTTGTCTCTGCCACTGTCACCCGGAAGGCACGTGCTTCCTCGGGCTGCCGTCGGTCACCTCGGGCTTGGCCTGACCTGGTGGCAGGAGTCCAGCGGGGGCGGCTTCTGGAGGCCCCAGGGATGCTCTGGTTCTTGGCCTTCCCCACATCCCAGGGGCCCTTCCTCCAGCCGCACAGCCAGCGTCCCCCTCCCCCGCACTCTCTCCTCTGGGTCCATCCTCCCAGGCGTCTCTGAGACGCCCGCCCCTCCCCTCCCCCCTGCCTCTCTCTAGTTGGGACCTCATGGCTGCATGAGGCCACTGGGTAGGTGACCCAGGGTAACCCCTTCGTCCCCAGGCCCTAGTCCCCATGACGTCTGCACCGGCGACGGTTCCCTAGAGGCGCCTCCGCCGTAACTGGCCGCACTCTCAGTGGTCCCACACAACTGACACTCACCCGTCCCCAGTCTGGAGGCCAGGCGCCCGCCACTGGGGCGCTGGCACGAGCTGCACTGACCGCCTCTGCAGCTCAAGGGGGGCCCCCTTCCTGCCGCCTCCAGCTCCTGGAGGCTCCAGGTGGTCCTCGGCCAGTGGCCACGCCCCTCCGATCTTCACCTCACCTTCGCACAGTCTCACCCGTGTGTCTGCGTGTCCTTCTTGTCTTACAAGGACACTTGTCACTGGATGTAGGGCCACCCTCGTTCAGAATGACGTCATCTCAAGTCCCTTAACTGCTACACCCCGGAGAGACTTGGCTCCCGGATGAGGCCTCGTTCCCAGGCTCCAGGGCTGGACATTAGGCACCTCATCTTGGGGCTGCAGTTCACCCCCTGGCCCCGCGACCCCGTGGAGGCTCTGGGGACGAGCGTATGGGCACCTTTGGGGGCTGGATGCTGTCTAAGCTGTATGTTTTTTTCTTTGCTGAGTTTCTTTCAAGGTCTTCAGCGTAAGGGAGAGAAATGCAGTTTCGATGGTGTCATTGGGATTCACACCCCGAATGTCTCCCTTTCTGACTGGGGGCGGGCCTGGCGTCCGTGTGTGTCTGTGCTGCTTGCTAATGCGTCGCGGTCTCCAGAGCCGCGGAAGCTGGTCGTCTGTGGTCAGCAGGGGAGGGCTGTGCTCACACTTGGAGGGGAGTGAGCGGAGCTCACGCTGAGCTCGCCGAGGGCTGCGTCGGACTCTCGGCTGAGCTGGCCGAGTTTCCAGGCTTCCGGAGCCAGCGGGACTTGTGGTCACGAGAGGCCAGTGGCCTCGTAAAAGGGCTCTAACACGTGCATGGCTGCTCTGGCCGGGGAAGGACCTCGTTTCCTGGTGTGGTCTGTGAGGGAGCAGAGAGGGCAGTGGACATGATGTCAGAAAAATAGTTTTCTGCTCCTTTCTGAGCCTTGGTCTCAACGGGGCCTGATGTCGGCTGCGCGGGCCACCAGTGGCTGTGATGGAGCCGCCTTCCCTGGGTGACTGCGCCATGCCTGCCGGACGCCGCGGTGCCCTCGTCTCTGCAGTGAGCGGGGGGTTTGTAGAGAAGGTGACGTGGGGGTGGGTGTGTCCTGTCCTTGGCGTCACTCTTCCAGGGGAGGGGGTGGGATGCAGTGGCCGAGGCACCCAGCAGACCTGTGGCCAAATCCCAGATTGGTGAGTTTTTCTTCTTTTGGCTGAGAGCGGCAGACACTCCAGTCCCACTGTCGGACTGCGAGGGGGGGCTTGTGCGCTTGGCGACTAGAAATCCCAGCCGACCTCTGGACTCAGCTCAGATGCCCCACCCTCTGCCCCCGGCCGTCTGCACCCCAGGGGCCCTCACCCTTGTGTTCCCAACCCCCCGGGTAGACGCATGCATCAGGGACCCAGCACTCTGTGTCCTGTGCATGTTGACATGCGTGTCCCCGAGGGAAGGGTGCGTCCAGGCCCCCTCAGGTCCACGGTCAGGGTTGCTGTGTTAATAGTTTTTTCTTGGCGGATTCCCTAGGACTTGCTACGCACACAGTCAGCCACCCACAAAGAGCCTTCGCTTCCCACCTCGTTCAGTTTCAATGTGCCGCTCTCACCTTCCTGCCTCATTACCGCCCTGGCTGGGCTTGCCGAGCAGAATCGGCGAGAACGGCCCTCTTTGCCCGTCTCCGATGCTGGGAGAAGGCTTTCACTTTCCTCCGTGAAGTCTGGAGTTGGCGGCGTTTTTCCTTCCTTTTGGACCTGCCTTTGGCCACGTGGGGGACTCTCCCGTCTGTCCTGGTCTGCCGCGTGTGGAGCGCGAGGGGTGTCGGGTTTTCTGTGCGGCTGTCGGGACCACCCCGCGCTTTCGGCCCTTTCTCCTGCTGACGGTTGCCGTGTCGTCACCTGGCTCTTTC
Organism: Tonatia bakeri; assembly: GCA_004024845.1. NCBI lineage: Eukaryota > Metazoa > Chordata > Mammalia > Chiroptera > Phyllostomidae > Tonatia > Tonatia bakeri. The sequence goes on along the minus strand of PVIA01018720.1, from coordinate 7,886 downwards.
TCCCAGAACAAGACGGTTTGAAACATTTTGAAACTCTCCGTGTTTGATAGGCTGGGAGATAATAACGTTCTGCCCCCCTCCGGTTTTCGTTTCTACGTGGAAACCTCGGTGTGAACGTTCACGCTGCCCGTTTCTCGACTCCCCTTCAAGGGGAGGGGGTGCTCCAGTGCTCCCCCCTTCCCGCTGAGACTGCCTGTACACTGACTTGTTTTAGGAACATCCAGAGATTAAGGTTCTTGCCCCCCAACGCTGACAGCGTGCTGTACGTCTTAGGTGTCTGGAGAGGGGCACCAGGCGAGGTGCCGGTGGGCCCGGGGGAGTGGCGTCTCCTGAGGGCGGGGGTGGAGCACAGGGAACTTGCCGGCACTTTGCCTGTCTGGGCCGATGCCAACTTTGAGAAGGTCACACCGACCTTGGCAGCGGGTGGAGACACCAACGCTGTCTGGGCCGAACACGGGGGGGACGGTTCCTCAGAGGCTGGGCGGTGCGGATCGCAGCCTCCCGCGGAACGCGCGGGCTCGGGGCCTCAGCAGAGCTGGCGCGGGAGGCCAGGTGCCCGGGGGCTGTCACCGGTGCACAACCCTGCCCCCGTCTGCGGCGAGGCGATGAACCCCGGGGCGTGGAGCGCCCCCTAAGCTGACAGCTGCAGGTGGTGCTCCCAACGCCGGCCCACCCCGAGAAATGACGTGCTTGCCTGAAGCCAGCCGCTCACCAGCGGGTGCTGCATGCCGCCCCGGACCCTGGCCGGGCCCCGCCTCTCCTCTGCCTGCTCGCCCCACGGCAGGTGTTTGGTCCGGGGGCGGGGGCTGTGATATCGAATGCAGCGTTATGTCGGCCGCTTACATCGGTCACTCAGGACATTTGATTTTGTCCGGTTGTCTTGAGTCTTCGACCCCAGGAGGACAGACACCTAATTTCTTCCAGGGCCCCAGTAGCCGTGTGTCGGGCATCGGTATGGGGCTGGCCGGTTGTTCGGTTCAAGCTGAGAAGGCCGGGAAAGCCTGCGCCCGCTCTGCCCGCTCCACCCGCCTGTGGGGGGGGGCGTTCAGAGCGCCCCTGGTGAGGCCGCATGGGGGGCGGTCTGCTCGCTGGGGTCGTGCGGGTCGGCCATGCCGTTGGGGCAAGACACGTTGTCTCCGGGCTCCTAGCTGTGGCAGGCACCAGGCGGATGACTTCTGCGAACCACCTCACTTAATACTTACAACCCGGTGACACTCTGGGGGCTGGGGCGGCCCGGCCAGCGGCCCAGCGGGGTCCCCAGTGCGGTGTGTCTGCCCCCCCACCGCTGGCGTCGGGTTCGTCACATGTGGGGTGAGCGTGTGCACCCTTGCAGTTTGTGGTTCCCCGGCAAACTGACTACAGACCCGGAGTCTCCCGAGTGTTGTGACCCTTGCCCCCCTCACCCCCCCCCGCAACCCCCACACTAAGACACATGAAGGACATTTTCCTGACGGTCCCGGAGAGAAAGTCATCAACATCTGGGTTGCTCATTTGGAAGAGGTGAAGGGACCGGAGGAAGGGACAGGCTAACAAGTGTCTGGGGGATGCGTGGGCATCACAAGGGCCCCTCCTGACCTGGGGCAGGCACAGAGTGCAGCCCCCTCTTCTGTTCTGCAACGCTGGGGTTACCGGGGCAAAGATAATTGTACCCACGTCTTGCTGCGTTTTGTGAGTTTTCCTACCAGGATTTTAATCTCATGCAAAGCTGTTGGTTTTTTTCAAATAAGACCCTTTTTACGGCTGGATAAAGAGAGAGAGTGTGGGTTTTAGTAATGTACGGTGACTTTATGCTGCTTCAGATATGGTGCTGAGTGAACTCTGTCGCACCCGGGGTGTGATTGGCGGCGGTCTGGATCCATGAAAAAGTACCGGCAGTGAAAGGAACGCAAAAGTAGGCAACGGAGGTTATGAGATGCCATTAAATTACGTTTGTGGTTTCACTTGTCAGTGTTTCGTGGTGCAGAGTGGTCTTCCCGAGGCGCCCTCATCAGCATCTGTCCCTGGCTGGTGCCTCTGGTCTGGGCCCTGCTGCGGGGACGTCCGGTGGCTCCTCCATGGCTCAGGGCCAGCTCGGCTCCCGGACCCCGGACGGAGGCCCACCTCCGGCCTCCGATGCTGCCGCAGTATTTCCTGCTGATGGTCTCTCGGTTCCCGCCCCCTCCCCCCACCAGGTTTCCGCCGGCTGCGACGCCGTGTTCGTGAACGGCAAGGAGATGAGGGGCAGAGTGGGCACCACCGTGAGCTTCACCCACCAGCACTTCACCGCCCAGCTGGAGGTCACCGTCTGGGCGCCCCGGCTGCCCCTGCAGATCGAGGTCTCGGACACGGAGCTGAGCCAGGTCAAGGGCTGGCGGGTCCCTGTGGCCCCCAACAGAAGGTGAGGTGCCGGGGAGGGCGGCTGCCAGCGAGGACGTGGGCCTGGGGCCCTGGGCCCACCTCGGTGGGGGACACATGGGCCCCACAGCACCGTTCCCAGTGGCAGAGTCAGAGGGCTGGAAAGTACAACGGGGACCGTTTTTCAGTGTGGCGTTCAGTGTCTTTAATCCTTTGTCCCCCCAAATCACGCTGTGGGGACAGTCACCCCTCGCTCTGGGAGACGCACGTTGCCGCCTTATGGCACTGCAGACACGCTTCCTGTGGCTTTCCCCGGGGTTCTCAGACAGTCTCTTCACCCCAGGTCTGCTCGCTGCCGGCCGGCCGCCCCGAGCCCTGGCTCCCCCGGTGGAAGCAGGGGCCCGTTTCTGGGTGGCTGAGAGTCTCAGAGGAGTCGGCTCCAAACCCAGGACAGGGGCTGGGCCTCTCGGTGGCCAGCTGTGTGGCTGGGACTGAGTTGCCTCTCCTCTCTGCCTCGGTTTCCCCACCGGGAGGCCGGGATAACAAAGCGCCCTCACTCCTCGGGCTTCTGTGGGGATGGAAAGAGTGTAATGTGTGGCTGCCCCGGGTCACTGCTCCTCGCCACCTGGGCACGTAGGGCAGGGGCAGCGCACAGTAGGTCTAACTAACCCGGAGCCTGTGAGTGGCTGCCCCTTCCTCCCCGACACAAACCCCACCCACGGGCAGTCCTGGGCTGGTCAGCAGCCACCCAACAAGGTCCTCTCCTGAAAGGACAAGGGACTGGTTGGTCTTGAGGGGAAGGTTCTGGAACCGCAGAGCCAGGGAGGGCGGGTGAGGGAAGTCTTTCCACCTCCACTGACCTGAGTCTCAGGCACACGCAGGGGCGGGGAGGGGCAGCCGCCCTTTCTTCCACTTGCAGGTGAGGAGACCGGCCGTCCGGGGCGGAGCCCACGGCCAGCAGGGAGGTGGAAGCAGGTCCCCAATCTCCCACCCGGGGCCCCGGCCGCACTGACTGGAGGCCTGCGTGGTCCCTGCCTGGGGGTAGTTCTGAAATTACAGGTTTCCAGGACGCGGGGCCGAGAGAAGCCTCCCCCTCTGAGTGGGGGAGGGGCGCAGGGACGGGCTCCCCCCACATCACACGACCGACCGCGGGCAGGGGCAGAGGAACGTGGGCGGCGCCTGAGTGGCCCTGGCGGGAGGAAGCCGGATCCCACCCCCGTGCCGTCAGGGACCCGCGAGTCTAGGGGTGCGGCCCGCCTCCCCGCGGGGGTGGTGACACACGCGTGGTTTGTCTGCGCCCAGGCCCACGCGCGAGAGCGAGGACGAGGAGGACGAGGAGCGGCGGGGCCGCGGGTGCGCCCTGCAGTACCAGCGCGCCGCGGTGCGCGTGCTGGCGCAGTTCGTGGCCGAGGCGCCCGGCGCGGGCCCACCCAGCTACCTGCTGGGCCCCGACTGGCAGCTGGACATCACCGACCTCGTGGCGGAGTTCCTGACGGTGGAGGACCCGAGGGTCGCTCAGCTGGAGGCCGGCAGGACCCTGGTGGGCCGGGAGCCGGGCATCACCGCCCTCCAGGTACCGCGCGCTGGCCCCCCCCCCCCCCCCCGCAGTGCAGCGGGCAGGGCCGGCGGGGGCGGGGCCTGGGAGTCTCCGGCGGCATCTGCCCAGACGCCACTGTTATGCACCAAAACCCACGTCCATTTTTGCATTTTAGAGAGATTTAGGGAAGCCACCTAAGCTCTTTGACCCAAGCTGCATCCCATGCACAGTGCGAGTGGCCTCTTCCAGAGCTAACCCGCTTTCTGGCGTGGCTGGGGGAGGGCTACCCCGGGAGCCACTTCTGTTCCCCTAACCCCCCGGGCTGGGGGGACGATTAGCCATCTAGCCACACTGCGCCTTGACTAGTAGGCGAAGTTGTTTTCACAAAGCGTGTGTTTGCATTAAAAGTAATTTAAACATCTCAGTTAAGTGCTGTGTACTGTAGCAGTAGCAAAACTACCTTTCAGCCAGTGTGGAGAGGACGATTAGGCGGAGATGGTGCTGTAGTTTCAATAACAGTGTAAAATGTTACCGCTCACAGCTCAGTCCTTGTAGGTGTTACCCAAGGTAAATCCTGACAAAGCTGAGTTACACGTGTTACGTTTTGTGTCACTGGTCTGTTGCTGTGTAACAAGCCACCAGAGGGTCAGCAGCTTCCAATACCCCTGGTGACGGGGGTCCTGGGGGCTGAGCTCCTGTCCAGCCCTGGGCTCTGAGCTCAGGGGCCCACGAGGCCCCACCCACGGGGGTGGTCCAGCCAGTGGGGACTTTGGAGAAGGGTTCCTCCATGATCAGGTCTGGCAGCAGGCAGAGCGCCCCTTTTCCAGTGTGGGATTGAGGGGCCTGTTTCCTGGTTACCTGTCAGCCCAGATGTCTCTGCTCCTCGGGGCTACCTGTGCCCTCCTCCCCTGGCCCCTGCTTCCCGAGCTGTGCCCCACCGAGTCCTTCTGACACTGTGAGCGTCTCCAGCGTCCGCCCGCAGCCGGGGCGAGCCCCTTGTCTTTAGGGGCTCCCGAGCCTGTACCGGACCCGCCTGGAGAACCCGGGGCAGTGCCCCGGTGTGGAGGCCGCCTGTGTCGTGTGGCTATGACACGACCCCAGAGTGATCCCGCGCCCCGGTCACAGGCATGAGGGATGAGGCGGGCCAACCAGCGCTGGGGGCAGCAATGCCTGGAGCTCTGCCTGCTGGGCAGTTCGCTCCGTCAGTTCCTCAGCCGGGTTCCACACTAGGTGGGGCATGAGGGGGGAGGACTTCCCCCACGTTACGATTCCCTCTCCCACTCCGTGGTCCTTCCCCTCAGGGAGCAGCTAAGTGCCCCGAGAAGCCATATTCGCAGGCGATGGCTGAGCCCTTCTCCGCCCATTTCACCGCAGTGCTGCCAGTTCCCCCCGAGTGTTAGAGTGGTTGGGAGAAAGCCCCTCTTGGGTGATAGCACCGGGCCGGCAGCGTGTAGGTATCGCCCATACATTCATCGAGCTCTTCTTGGACCACACGCTGCCGCTGTCTCGGTGTGAGTCACGGGGGAAGCGGACTCGGGTGGTACTTGGGCTGCGGCGGCAGGTGGGGCGCGAGGCCGCACACCTTCCCTATGAGCCCTCAGGGCGCGGAGGACTGGGGGACCCTTCAGAGTTTAGAGCGGCGTGCGGGGTGGAGACTGGAGCTCTCTTGCTTCCTCTGAAGGTCCTGTCGCCGCTCTCGGACTCCATCCTGGCCGAGAAGACGGTGACTGTCCTGGAGGACCGCGTCACCATCGCCGACCTGGGCGTGCAGCTCGTGGCTGGCTTGTCTCTCTCCCTGCAGCCCCACAGGGCGGACAGAAGGGCCATTGTCTCCACAGTGACTGCCCAGGATGTCCTCCAGGCCCCCCAGCAGGTAGGATTCCGGGGTCCTTGGTGCGCGGCCAGCTGAGGCTTTCTTGCTGTCCGAGTGCTGCCTCCTGTGTCTCATCCGAGTGGCTCTGTCTCCAAGTGGTCAGGGTCTTAGGGACAGGCTACTGGGCACCGGGTGGCCACTACTTATTACGTCTTCACCGTCACTGCTTCAACTCTGCTCCACCTTTAAACTGTCACGTGCCACTTGTGAGGACAGCAGGCCTCTGTGAGCGTCTCGAGGCCTCTCCCCCAGGCCTTTCTGGCCGGTGTGTGTCTTCCACCCTGCCCACCTGGGCGTCCTGGGAAGGGAGGCTCCCAATGACACCGTGTGCCGCCGACGGCCGGCATCTGCCCCTGGATTTGATTCGGACAAATTGCCTGGTCTTCTGGTGCGTTTTCAGGAGGCCAGAGTCAGATTCTGTGGGACAGCGCGCAGTAGGTCGATGTGCCCTCCCGCGTGTTTATTGAAGTGTCTGTCTCTCGCTCGGGGGTGCCTGTCCCGGGCAGGCGGCGGCCGTTCACGGTGGTGAGATGTAGAAGCTCGCCTGGCTTCCTGCCTGTGTTTGAGGGACTTGAGGCGGGAAATCACGCGTGAGCTGGCAAGCTGGACGAACCCGGTGATAACGTGACACTCTGGTTTCGTTTCTCTCAGGAAGCCATCGTCAGCTCCTGGATCCTGTTCAGCGACGGCGCGGTGACGCCCCTGGACATTTACGACCCTGAGGACTTTTCCCTGTCGGCGTCCTCGCTGGACGAGATGGTGGTGTCCGTCCAGGCGAGCCTGCAGCCCGGGTGGCCGGTGGTGGCCGCGGAGGGTGAGGGCCAGGGGCCCCTGATCAAGGTGGAGATGATGGTCAGCGAGCCCTGCCAGAAGACCAAGAGGAAGAGCGTCCTCGCCACGGGCAGAGGACACGTCAGGGTCAAGTTTGCCTCGCACGTCGGCCGGCACCAGGGAGGCACCAACGACATTGAGGGCGTGAGTCGGGACTACACGGACCCCCTCAGCAACGCCATAGAGCGAGAGGGCCACCAGGAGAGGGCGGCGCAGGAGTGGCCGCCGCGCGGCGCTGCCGCCGCGGGCCCCGAGGAAAGAGCCAACGGCAGCGCAGTCCCGCCGCCCCCAGCAGAGAGGAAGGACAAGGGGCTGCTGCGGAGCGGCGGCCCGGACGCCTTCACCAGCTTCCCCGCCCGAGGGAAGTCCCGGGAGCCCAAGCCGTCCCGGGACCTGACCGTGGCCTCCCGGGGGCTGAGCGACCTGGAGATCGGCATGTACGCGCTGCTGGGCGTCTTCTGCCTGGCCATCCTGGTCTTCCTCTCCAACTGCGTGGCCTTCGCCTGGAAGTACCGGCACAAACAGTTCTCCGTGAGCGGGCAGGGGCCCGTGCCGCACTCGCACGACTGGGTCTGGCTGGGGAACGAGGTTGAGCTCCTGGAGAACCCCGTGGACGTCACGCTGCCGTCGGAGGAGTGCACGACCGTCATCGACCGGGGGCTGCCCTTCGAGGAGCGGGACTTCCTGCTCAGCGGCGGCTCCCAGAAGGCTTTCCACAGCCACCTGCTCGGGCCTGCGGACTACGTCTACGAGAAGGACGCACGGAACGAGCCAGGCACGCCGTCGGGCCCCAAGCGCAAGAGGGTCAAGTTCACCTCCTACACCACCATCCTGCCGGAGGACGGCGGCCCCTACACCAACTCCATCCTGTTCGACGGCGAGGACAGCATCAAGTGGGTGTGCCAGGACGTGGGGCCGGGTGGCCCCCCGGGCTTCCGGGACTACCTGGGGGGGCTGCAGGGCCAGCTGTGAGCCCCCCCGCGTTCGTATTCACCTTTATGCCTTCTGTTTTCGCAGCGCTGGAGCGGCGAGGTCGGTCAGCAATAGGGGGGACGCGGCAACGCTGAGGTCGTGGGGGCCGGCGGGGGGTGGGCAGGGGCCCCGTCCTCAGCTGGCTCAGGGGCCCGGAGAGCTGGCTCGGCCCGCCGGCTGGCTAGGCCTGGGAACATCTCCAGAGCTGCCCCGCGCCGCCCCCGGACGCGCCCTACCCCTGGTCAGGTCTGCGGCCCGGTCCCAGCTCTGTCCCTGCGGGACGGCCCCGCCCCCACGGGCACTGCTGTCATCGGGTGACGTGCAGCCGTGCGGAGTGGG
>PVIA01018719.1:0-12071 GCA_004024845.1 Tonatia bakeri | reverse complement strand
GGGGGATAAAGGGGGAAAAATTGGGAAAACTATAATAGTGTAGCTGATAAAAAATACTTAATAATAAAGTACTGCCTATGCAGTTTCATATTCAAATACAATAAGAAGCTATTGACTTATATGTGTTTTTATATCATTATGCATAATTAAAGCAATCATATTTTTATTAAAACATTTTCAAGTTAGTATTTGATACTCTCCCATTTTTCCTTGGTCTTACATTGAGCCAATCTATTTTAGAGTTGACATGATTGTATAATACTGGGAAAAGGAAAGAAGAAGAGGGCAGCAGATTCTACATTTAAAATTTTATAATAATTTTAAAAAATCTAATTCTATTCCATTGTTGCCCTTAACTCCTTCTATATTTGAAATGGAGTCCAAGATAATAGCAGTTAAAGTCTATGTGACTAGTTGTGGACCTGAAAGTATCCCCTTCTGCTTCTCTTCTTTATATGCATATCACTTGACAAACGTGTTGGTTCATATGTAATGAAACACCAGAACTATGCCTTGAATAGGGAAGGCAGGAGTGGTACAGTCCAGTTAAATAACCATATTGTTAGTCACTCAGGCACATACACATAGTCCAGAATGCTTTTATTCAGTTGAACAAATATTTACTGAGTACCTATAGGTGCCAGGCATTGTTGCAAGCATATGGGATATATGTGAACAAAATAAAGATCCCTGCCTTCACACAGTTTTCTTCTAGCAGAATGAACATGGTAGTGCATTGCTTTAAGTTAATGTCAGATCTCTTCACTCAGAGTCACAGGAAATAAGGGTTTGGGAAGGATTCCTCTACTCTTTTCATAGCAGCCTCACCAACACTGTATGGGCAGGGGTCCTTCCACCTAGGCCCACTTAGCAGCTCTACCTGGCCATCTCTCCCTCTTTCAGCTGGCATAGAAAAAACCATCCTCCCCTTTAGCCCTTCTCTTTCTTTTTTTCTCCCTCCATGACACCTGCACCCTTTCTCCGGGGTCCTACCTCTTCTCCACTTCTGGCACAGTCTGTGAGCCATTTGTCTTGATACCACTTGAGATGAGATCTGGGGTGTGTCAAATCCTATCAGTGAAGAATATACAATCAGACTTTTCACATTGAAAAGACTGACCTCCCTCAGGTATCAATATTCCTTTTTCTCTTAATCCTCTCCAGAGGACATTGTTCACTGCTTTTAGAGAGTGAGGAAGGGAGAGAGAGAAACATCTATGTGAGAGAGAAATATCAATTGGTTGCCTCCCACACATGTCCCAATAGAGGATCAAACACGCTACTTAGGCATGTGCCCTGACCAGGAATCAAAACTGCAAACTTTCAATTATGGGATGATACTCCAACTAACTGAGCCTCACTGGCCAGGGCATTATTCTTTTTTTTTTTTAATTGAATGTACTGGGGAGACATTGGTTAATAAAATCATATAAATTTCGGGTATATACAATTTTATAATACATCATCTGTATATTGTATTGTGTGTTCACCAACCCAAGTCGAGTGTTTTTCCATCACCATTCATCCCCACTAAACTTTCTTCTAACCCCCGCCCCCACCTTCACGTGTCAGTGTTCAAAAAGAGTCTCCGTCTCTTCCTCTGTATGCACGCACACTGCCAAATGCCCTTTCTGTTCCCCATGGTAAGACGTGTGCCCCAGGAAGGGAACAGCATACAGGGAGGGAAAACACATCTGTCCTGCTCACCAACAGTGAGAGATTCAGGGATGCAGACCATGGCATAGAAATGGAATTTCTTGTGGATAACAGTTTTCTGTGTCATTTCATACAAAAAAAGATAAACATTGTGATATGAATTCTGAACTTAATATGTATTAAGTATTATTTATTAAAATATGAATAATATGTTCTATTTTTAAGATTAAAGAAGTCAAAACTCTGAAAATTACATTTACAATATTAACCCTGATGCTAATGGAGAGGTGTTATTTTTACAGGTTGGTAGGTACATTGTGAACTGTGTGTGTGTAAATATAAAGAACTCTGCTTCGGTACTACTTCAACAGAAATAAAGCTTTGGTGGAGATTTTTTGGAGGACATGCCTAGTCTATGATCCAATGATCCTTCCTTAATCTGGTAATTGCCATTGGCTTCCCAATTCATTAGCAGTGGCTCATAAAGAGATAGATACATTTTAGACATGATCCTGCTCACCTGGGCCCAGTTGATTAGACCAGGCATGGGTGCCTGGAGAGACAAAAAAATAAACATTAAGCATAATAAATAAGTAAATTATTCACTATGCTACATGATAAATCCTGTGGGGAAAAAGGATTAAATTTGTTGTCCTTGGCATTTGAAATTTGGACTAAGAAATTCTAGTTTAGTCTGGGCTAATCTAAGGTGAAGGAAACCTACCCTCAGAAGATGAGGGGTGTTTCTTTTCTGTACGACATGTGAACTGCAAAACAAAGAGGAGGTTCTCTCCAAAAAGCAAAAAATGGAGCAGGTGTCCAAAGATGAATGGACTGCACCCTGGTGGCTTTCCAGTTCTTACATTCCTTTCTTGAGGCATAGCTGTAATCTTGTTCTTGGGTTCCCTGAGATATCACCTTGTTTATCTGTCTGTCTATCTATCTATCTATCTATCTATCTATCTATCTATCTATCTACCTACCTACCTACCTACCTACCTACCTACCTACCTACCTATGTATTTCTTGCTCAAGCTACCTTGTTTCCTTTGTTCCTTGCAACCAAAGGTAACTAACTTACAGTAGTAATTATAATAATATTAACAATAGTAGCCAATATTATTAAGTACATGCTATGTGCCAACCATGGTGCTAAGTAGGTTAGGAACTTTATCACATTTTTCTGTCACATTTTTTAAATAAATTAATTTTCCAATTTTAAACATTTTGCAACCATTTTATTCTGGACAAACTTTTTCAGAAAGTTTGGACAGCATGTGAAAGTATGAAGAAAGAGTATCAGCCAGTTCCATAATCTTATTAATGGGATTATTAATAGTTAATAATCCAGAGAGACAGCAATGGTTAACATTGTCTTCTTGCTTACACCTAAGAAAATTCTTCATTCCCCACTATCACCTGAATTCCATTGTCTTCTATCCATACTTCTGCTTTCCAGATTAGTAAATTAACATAGCACAAATACATGAAAATATACTAATAATATAGCAATAGTACAAGAAAATTTCAAATTGCCCATTAAATTCAGGGAAAATATATTGTCCGTCTTTGTGCCCTTGACAGTCTGGAACCTGCCAGATATTAAGTGCTAAGTGAATGAATGTATCAAAACCCATTTTAGCTCTTTCTACTACCTTGGAGCCCGTGGAGACCTGCTGGGAGCAGGTCCTCTACAACCACAAATGCGTCTGCAAGGCTGTGGCCCAAGGCCATTCTTGCAGCTATAGGCAGGGGCTCTGGAACCCCAGGAAGTACACAGCTCTTTTTAAAATTGAAGGTGTTCATGTTCTAGATGAAACTGAATTCTGTCTAGACAAGAGCTGTGCTCATGTGTACAAAGCAAAGAACAACACAGTGACTCCTGGTGACACCTGGAAGAAAACCAGAGTGACCTGGGGAAGGGAGCTGGTGCTCAAGGAAACAGCTGGTTTGTGCTACACTCCAAAGCAGCCTTCCTGCTAAGGCCTTTGGACACAGAATATGTGTGACGCTGTACCCCTCCAGGAATGAATCTCAATGAAAAGTAAATAAGTAAAAGTGGATTTGTTTTCTTGTGTTCTTGTTAAAAAGAAAAATCCAAGTTTACAGATCTTCTTAACTGGCCTCTCCCCATTCTATTTTTTAAAAATCCAACAGCACACATGGAGATAAAACTAACTTCCATGGAAAGTTCTAGTCTCAATACACGTTAGGCTCAATTAATCTCTGACTCTACACCTACAGTTTTGCAAATATAAAGTGGCTTTCAGATTGGCAAATCCTGGGACATTGGTGTATGTTTAAACACCAAACATTTCCTATTATGTTCACTATCCTGTGCTTTCTAAAGACTAAAAAGAGAACTGACGTAGGCTAGAAATATTTTCAATAGAGTGGAAAGAAACAGAGTTTTCTGAGTAAGTTTCAATTTGCCAAAAAATTCAGTTAACAGGAAGCTTCCTATCCTCTGAAAATCATGATAAATTTGTTGTGATTAGAAAGTGAAATAGTTCTTATTAAATTACCAGAAGAATCATTGCTTAATTTTCTTTAGTCTCTGGAAAAGTCTATGCATAATTGAACTCTGAAGACTTTTTCTAAAATAGTATTTATCTAGGTAGCCCCCATTCCAAGAACAACTCAGTTTCTGGAATTACTTGGAAAAATTCAAAAGGCAAAAGTTGCCCAAATTCAGCAAATTCCTTGGACAAGTCAGATAGTGCTGGCCACCCATTTTGATATGGTTACTTTTCTAGTTAAACCAGAAATTGAAGTTCAGCTCCTCATTCTTACAATCTGCTACAGTTATTATAATGACAGTTGATGGTTATAGTAATAGAAAATATTGCACTTATAAAAATTCTTCATTAATAAAATGAACATAAGATAATTACTACTTGATTATTAAACAGACTGGCCCTGCTTTTAGTCCTTTGAATTTTGCACAGCTTCTTTTAGAACATTACATATTCTCATTCCTAAAGTGCTTTTAACATTCTAGTTTTGGACTTCTGCATATTAGCTGACAAATAAATACTTTGAGCCAAAGCTTGGTGGAGCTGTCTGCCAACAAACAGTTCCACTTCTGCAGTTTCTCCATTTTTGTTGTGTAATTATTTAAATATTTGCTTGCATATGGTTCTTATTTCGTAAGAATATGAGTAAGTAGAAAAATGAAAATGCAGATCCTAGAGGTAAATTGAGATCCAGAAACAATACAACTGAGAAAATGTAGAAATAAGATAAGCTGTTGGTCACAGCTTTATAAATGTTCTACAGATCTCTTTCAAAAGCAAAAATTTAGTTTCAAAAATGAGAGTAATGAGGCTTGCTTTCTTACAGCTGCCCAGTTTAAGACAAATTGCATGTATGGCTGGTGTATTAGTTTCCTAGAGCTGTTGTAACAAAGTACCACAAACACAGTGCCTTAAAAGAACAGAAATTCAATAAACTCAAGATTGATAAAAGACTTAAATATAAGCTGTGACACCATAAAAGTCCTAGAGGAAAACAGAGGCAGTAAAATTTCAGATATCCCATGCAGCAATATTTTTGTCGATATATCTCCTAGGGCAAGGGAAATAAAGGAAAGAATAAACAAATGGGACTACATCAAACTAAAAAGCTTCTGCACGGCTAAAGAAAAACATCAGCAAAATGAAAAAGGAACCAACCATATGGGAAAACATATTTGCCAAAGATACCTTGGACAAGGGTTTGATCTCCAAAATATAAAACGAACTCATATGACTCAACACCAGGAAGACAAACAATCCAATTAAAAAATGGGCAAAGGATCTGAACAGACAATTCTCCAAAGAGGACATACAGAGGGCCCAGAGATATATGAAAGGATGCTCAACCTCACTAGTCATCAGAGAGATGCAAATTAAAACCACAATGAGGTGCCACCTCACACCACTCTGAATGGCCATCATTAACAAATCAAAGTGTTGGAGAGGATGTGGAGAAAAGGGACCACTAGTGCACTGTTGGTGGGAATGCAGACTGGTGCAACCACTGTGAAAAACAGTATGGAATTTCCTCCAAAAACTAAAAATGATACTGCATTTTGACCCAGCAATTCCACTACTGAGAATATACCCTAAGAACACTGAAACACCAATTCAAAAGAACCTATGCACCCCAATGTTCATGGCAGCATTATTTACAATAGCTAAGTGCTGGAAACAGCCAGAGTTTCCATCAGTAAATGAATGGATCAAAAAGCTGTGGTTCATATACGCACTAAAATTCTATGCAGCAGAAAAAAATAAGGAGTTCCTACCCTTTGCAACTGCATGGATGGAACTGGAGAGCATTATGCTAAGTGAAATAAGCCAGGAGGTGAAAGACAAATACTGTATTATCTCACCTATAAGAGGAATCTAATGAACAAAACAAACAAATGAGCAAAACAGAACCAGAGACATGGAAACAAGTAACAGACTGACAGTGACCAGAGGGGAAGGCGGAGGGGGAGAAGCAGGGAAAGAAGGGTAAGGGTCTAGTTCAAGAACATGTATAAATGACCCATGGACATGGACATGGACAACAGGGTGGGGATTGACTGTGGGTAGGGCAAGGAGGGGGGATGTGGGCAAGGGCAGTAGAGAGCAAAAAAGAAATATTGGGACAATGATAAAAGAACAGCAATTTAAAAAAAAAAACAGAAATTTATGCTCTTACTGTTCTGGAGGCCAGAAGTCCAAAACCAAGGTGTCAGCAGGGCCCTACAACTTCTGAAAGCTAAAGGGAAGACCACTTCCTTGCTTCCTGCTGCTTGTTGGTAATCCTTGGTATTCCTTGGCTTGCAGCTCCATCACTCTAATCTCTGACTGCATTTTCACCTGGCCTTCTTCCCTACATGTGTTCCTGTAAGGACACCAGTCATTGATTTAGGGCCCACCTTTTTCCAGTATGACTTCATTTTAATGTATCACATCTGCAAACACCCTACTCCCAAATAAGGTCACATTAAAAAGCTCCAAGTGGACACGAATTTGGGAGGCACTATTCATCTCAGTAAAGCTGGGTTCATAGATCATGGTTAAGATTTCATTAAGTCCAGTTGTTAATTCTAAATCAGGTCTGTTGGTGGTTAAACATCAGAAATTTACTCAGATTAGCTTAAGTAAAATGGATTTTTACTGTAAGAAAATAATTCTTGTGTAGAGTCCAAGGAAATCCAAACAATAAAGACAAAACTTAGAGCAGCTCAGGTTTCCTTAGCATATACATATGTAGAGAGCTAAAGGCCTTTACTGTTTTGCATTGATATAATTCAGTTAAAAGTTCCATCTGTTGCTGAGTCTTAGTTCAAAGACAGTCTCTCTCATGCTATTCTGTGTTTGGCTCACCTGAGCCTATAAATGGCATTTTCTTGGTTCAGATGTCATGGCAGGCAGTCAGCTGTGTAAGTGTGTATGAGGGGAGGGGGGAGTGGAATGGGAAGAAATGAGAGAGAGAAAACTTAGGGCTAGGATAGGAACACTTCTCTTAAGAGACTGCAGGAGGGGAGATAATGATTTTCCTCTCTAATACATTTTGATAAATGAATCTCTTCTGCCTTTACTGTAGTGAAGAAGTATTTGTCATAAGTTTACTTTCTTAATTATTTTAATCATATAAAACAATAGGAGGCTTACATTCCAAGCTTCATAAAAATATACCATAATGTATCCTGGCCAGTGTGGCTCAGTGGATTGAGCACTGGCGTTCAAACCAAAGGGTTGCTGGTTCGATTCCCAGTCAGGGCACATGTCTGGGTTGCGGGTCAGGTCCCCAGGTGGGGGGTACACGAGAGGTAACCACACATTGATGTTTCTCTTCCTCTCTTTCTCCCTCCATTCCCCTCTCTCTAAAAATAAGTAAATAAAACCTTTTAAAAAATACTGTAATGTGGCCCTGGCTGGTGTAGCTTAGTGGATTGAACACAGGCTGCGAACCAGGCATCGCAGGTTCAATTCCCAGTCAGGGCACATGCCTAGGTTGCAGGCCATGTGCCCCAGCAACCACACATTGATGTTTCTCTCTCTCTCTCCCCCCCCTTCCCTCTCTAAAAATAAATAAATAAAATCTTAAAAAAAATACTGTAATGTGATTGTTCAGAGTTTAATTACTCTGAAAATTCTTTCAGTCTTATAATCATTTATTGTCCTAGTATTAGCAACTTGAGAAAGGGCTGCAAAGTGACATCTGTATAAAATACAGCTCCAAATAATTTCTCACTGCACTACTACGATTAGAAAAAAATATCAGGAGATTTTGAGGGATATTACTTCAAAAATATTAAATTATAAGTTTTTGCAATTTCTTGAGTATGTCTTATTTTTTTTCTTTATTTTTATCGTTGACACTATTACAGATGTCCCCTGCCCCCACCCCCACTTGCCCACCTCCACCCAGCCCTCACCCCCCTTCCTCCGCCCATCACCACACTGTTCTTTGTGTCTGTGTGTCATGCATATATGTCCTTTGGTTAATCCCTTCACCTTCTTTCATCCAGTCTCCTTCTCCCCCTTCTTCTCTGACAGCTGTCAGTCTCTTCATGTTTCCATGACCAGTTTCTATTTTGTTCATCAATTTATTTTGTTCATTAGATTCCATGTATAAATGAGATCATAGGCTATTTGTCTTTCTCTGACTGACTTATTTGACTTAGCATAATAATCTCTAGGTCCATCCATGCTGTCCCAAAAAGTAAGAGTTTCTTTTTTCATAGGCACATAGTATTCCACTGTTTTTAATTCACTCATCTACTGATGATCACTTGAACTATTTCCAAATCTTTGTGATTGTAAATAATGCTGTATGAACATAACGGTGCATATTTTCTTTCAAGTTGGTGTTTCAGGACTCTTAGGATATAATTAAGAAGTGGTATCTGTGAGTCAAAAGGCAATTCCATTTTTAATTTTTTGAGGAAGCTCCATACTGCTTTCCACAGTGGCTGTCCCAGTCTGCATTCTCACCAACAGTGCTCTTTTTGTTGTTTGCTATTTACTGATGATGGCCATTCTGGCAGGTGTGAGGTGATACCTTACTGTGGTTTTAATTGCTTCTCTCTGATGATTAGTGACATTGAGCATCTTTTCATTTCTATTGGTCATATTTATGTCCTCTGTGGAGAAGTGTCTATTCAGGTCCTTTGCCTATTTTTTAATGATTGTTTGTCTTCCTTGTGTTGAGTTGTATAACTTCTTTATAGATTTTGGAAATTAACCCCTTATCAGATGTATCATTGCTGAATATGTTCTCCCATATAGGGGGCTCCCTTTTCATTTTGTTGTTGGTTTCTTTTGCTGTGCAGAAGCATTTTAGTTTGATGTAGTAACACCCTGTATACACCCTGTGTTCCTATGCAAATTGAATCCAATAAAGGGTCAGGGCACTCTCCTCTTAAGAGGGTGGCCAAGGTGCTCTGAGGCTTGCTCTCCCCTTGAGAGAGAAGTCACGCCATCCCTTTTCCTCCACAGGACTCGGTAGTCCTTGTGAATTTATTTTGTCTCATCCATAACGCCATGGACATTGCAGGCCGGTGTCTGCATCAGTTCTCCTTTCTCCACATCCTCATCAGCATGTTTTCATTGATTTATTGGTAATAACCATTCTCACTGGTGTGAGATGATATCACATTGTGGTTTTAATTTGCATTTCTCTGATGACTAGTGACATCAAGCATCTCTTCACATGTCTAATGGCCATCTGTATGTTCTCTTCATAGAAGTGTCATTCAGGTCGTTTTCCCATTTTTTTTAAAGATTTTATTTATTTATTTTTAGAGAGGGAAGGGAGGGAGAAAGAGAGAGGGGGGCGGACATCAATGTGCAGTTGCTGGGGGCTGTGGCCTGCAACCCAGGCATGTGCCCTGACTGGGAATCGAACCTGCGATGATTTGGTTCGCAGCCTGCGCTCAATCCACTGAGCTACGCCAGCCAGGGCCATTTGCCCATTTTTTAATTGAGTTGTTTGTTTTTTTGGTGTTGAATTTTATAAGTTCCTTATACATTTTTTATGTTAACCTCTTATCAGCTATATTGGCAAATATGTTTTCCAATTCTGTGGGTTGTCTTTTTATTTTGTTGACATTTTCCTACCCTGTGCAAAATTTTTTAGTTTGATGTAATCCCATTTGTTTTTTTTTCTTTTGTTTCCTTTGCCTGGGGAGATATATCAGATAAAATATTGCTATGAGCAATGTCTAAGATTTTGCTGCTTATGTTTTCTTCTATGATTTTTATGGTTTCAGGTCTATCATGTAAGTCTTTAATCCATTTTGAATTACTCTTGGGTGTGGTATAAGAAGGTGGTCTAGTTTCATATTTCTGCATATATCTGTCCAATTTTCCAACACCATTTATTGAATAACTATCCTTAGCCCATTGTATATGCTTATTTCCTTTGTCAAATATTAATTCACTACAAAGGTGTGGGTTTATTTCTGGGCTCTCTAGTCTGTTCCATTGACCTATGTGTCTGTTTTTATGCCACTACCATGCTGTTTGATTACTATGGCCTTATAGTATAGTTTCATCTTAGGTAGTCTGATTCCTTCAACTTTGCTCTTCTTTCTCAGGATTGCTATTGCTATGCAGGGCCTTTTGTGGTTCCATATAAATTTTTGAAATATTTTCTCTAGGTCTGTGAAATATATCATTAGAATCTTGATAGAAATCGCATTGAATCTAGATTGCTTCAGGTAGTATGGAAATTCTAAAGATGATAATTCTTCCTATCCATGAACATGGTATATGCTTCCACTTATTTGTACCCTCTCCAGTTTCTTTCTTCAGTGTCTTATAATTTTATGAGTACAGATCTTTTACATCCTTGGTTAGGTTTATTCCCAGGTATTTTATTCTTTTTAAAGCAATTGTGAATGAGATTTTTCTTTAACTTCCCTTTCTGTTAGCTCATTATTGGCATATAAAAATGCAACTGATTTCTGGATATTAATGTTGTAGCCTGCTACTTGGCTGAATTCATTTATCAGTCCTAGTAGTTTTTTGGTGGAATCTTTGGGGTTCTCTATGTACAGTATTATGTTACCTGCAAATAGTGACACCTTTATTTCCTCCTTTCTAATTTGGATGCCTTTTACTTTTCTTCTTGTCTTATTGCTGTAGCTAGGACTTCCAGTACTACATTGAATAAGAGAGGTGAAAGCAGACAGTCCTGTCTTGTTCCTGATGTTAATGGGAATGCCTTTAGTTTTTGTCCATTGAGTATGATGTTGTCAGTGGGTTTGTCAATAATGGCCTTCATTACATTTAGGTATGTTCCGTCTATTCCCACTTTTCTGGGAGTTTTTATCATAAATGGGTGCTGAATTTTATCAAATGCTTTTTTTTTGCATCCATTGATATGGTTGTGTGGTTTTTAACCTTTGTTTTGTTTATGCGGTGAATCACATTCATTGATTTGCAAATGTACCAACCTTGCATTCCTAGAATACATCCCAGTTGATGATGGTGTATGATCTTTTTGATGCATTGTTGTATTTCATTTATTAATATTTGTTGAGGATTTTAGCATCTATGTCAATCAGGAATATTGGCTTGTAATTTTTTTTCTGTACTGTCTTTATCTGATTTTGGAATTAGAATAATGCTGGCCTTGTAAAATGAGCTTGGAAGCTTTCCCTCCTCATAGTTTGAGAAGGAGAGGTATTATTCTTCTCAGAATGTTTGGTATAGTTCACCTGTGAAGCCATCTGGTCCAGGGCTATTTGTTAGGAGTTTTTGTTATTACTGCTTCAATTTCACTAGGTGTAATCTGTCTATTCAGATTCCCTAATTCTTCTTCATTTAGTTTTAAAAGATTATAAGTTTCTAGTAATTTATCCATTTCATCCAGGTTGTCCAGTTTGTTGGCACATAGTCATTCATAATATTTTCTTATAATCCTTTGTATTTCTTTGGTGTCAGTTGCTATTTCTCCTCTTTCATCTCCGATTTGATTTGTGTCCTCTCTCTTCTTTTCTTTATGAGTCTGGTTTGTCAATTTTGTTTATCTTTTCAAAGAACCAGACCTTGGATTCATTGATTTTTTGTATGTTTTTTAGATGATATTTCATTTATTTCTTCTCTCATCTTTATAATTCCCTTCCTTCTACCCATTTTGGGCTTTGTTTGTTGTTCTTTTTCAAGTTCCTATAAGTGTAAAGTTAGATTGTTATTTGAGCTTTTTCTTGTTTTTTGAGACAGGCCTGTAATGCAATGAACTTACCTCTTACAATTGTTTTCCCTGTGCCCCACAGCTTTTGGATTGTTGTATTCTTTTTTGCATCCATTGATATGGTTGTGTGGTTCTAGAAATATGAAACTAGACCACCTTCTTATACCACACCCAATGATTGTTTGTCTTCCTTGTGTTGAGTTGTATAACTTCTTAAAGAAAGGTGTTTTTTTTTT
>PVIA01018718.1:0-12067 GCA_004024845.1 Tonatia bakeri | reverse complement strand
CTAACCCTCCATTTGATGACTTTTTTTTTACTGTTCATATTTTTAATCTTCTTTTTCTTAGGTAAGTCCTTTTAACATTTCATATAGTAAGGGCTTGGTGATGATGAACTCTTTTAACTTGGCCTTGTCTGAGAAGCACTTTATCTGCCCTTCCATTCTAAATGAAAGCTTTGCTGGATAGAGCAATCTGGGATGTAGGTCCTTGCCTTTCATGACTTGGAATACTTCTTTTCAGCCCCTTCTTGTCTGTAAGGTCTCCCCTGAGAAATCAGCTGACATTCTGATGGGAACTCCTTTGTAGGTGACTGTCTCCTTATCTCTTGCTGCTTCTAGGATTCTCTCCATTTTTACCTTGGGTAATGTAATTATGATATGCCTTGGTGTGTTCCTTCTTGGGTCCAACCTCTTTGGGACTCCCTGACCTTCCTGGAAGTCTATTTCCTTAGCCAGAATGGGGAAGTTCTCCTTTATTATTTGTTCAAATAACTTTCCCACTTATTGCTCTTCCTCTTCCCCTTCTGGTACCCCCATAATTCGGATGTTGGAACGTTTCAAGATGTCCCAGAGGTTCCCAAGCCTCTCCTCATTTTTTTGAATTCTTATTTCTTCATTCTTTTCTGTGTGGTTGTTTCTTTCGTCCTTCTGGTCCACTTCATTGATGTGAGACCCAGCTTTCATTCCATCACTATTGGTTCTCTGTGCATTTTTCTTCGTTTCACTTATTGTAGCCTTCATTTTTTCATCTAATTTACAACCAAATTCAACCAGTTCTGTGAGCATCTTGATCACCAGTGCTTTGAACTGGGCATCTGATAGGTTGGCTATCTCTTGCTTGCTTAAAAGTACTGATTCTGGAGCTTTCAATTCTGTTTGAGCCATCTTTTTTTTTCCTTTGGTCTGGTCGCGCATGAGGGGCGGAGCCTTAGGTGTTCACCAGGGTGGGGCAACCCAGTTGCTGGGTTGTGATGCTGTATGTCAGGGCGGGGTCCAAGAGGGAACAATGGCGCTTGCTCCGTTCTCCGTGGGACCTCAGTCCCTTCTGCCGTTTCCCCCGAGCAAAGTGGGCCCCTCTAGTGCCAATTCCCATGTGGGTGGTCTTGTGTATCCCATGGGGTTTCCAAGGACCTCTCCTGAGTGGCTGAGAGTCCCTCCCTGCTCCTCAACCCCCACAGGTGTTTTCAATCAGTGCCCCAAGGCTCTATTTCCCTGCGCTGGGACCCTGGGTTGCATGCAGTGCCTTGCTTCACAATTGCCACCCATTGGCTGGGGTCTGCCAGCTGCTGCTTGCGCGCTGGGTCCCAACGCTCTCTGCTCTCTGAGCCGCAACACACACCTGGCTGCCCGAATCCACCCCACCTACCGGTCTGGATGAACGGGTTTATTTTAACTCCTTGGTTGTCCGACTTCCATACAGTTCAATTTTCTGTCAGTTCTGGTTGTTATTGTGTTTCTAAATTGTTGTTGTCCCTATCTTGGTTATGCGAAGAGGCATAGTGTGTCTACCTATGCCTCTATCTTGGCCAGAAGTCCCCCAATTCTTCGTTTTTAATAGTTACATGATGTATGGTAATTTATGCAACAAGAATTCTGTTGATGTACATTTAGTTGCTTAGCATCATTACCAGCATTGTAGTGACTATCCTTCATATATCTTTGTCCACCTGCAGGATGAATTCTAGAAAGAGGATTTCTGGACCAAGTGCTGCGTACATTTCAAATTTTGAGGGATATTAAGTTTGACGTGATTAATTTCACAACACATACACCTAAATTGATGGACACATACACCTAAAAAAAAGTTTAGGCAACAGAGAGGAAACTTTCAGCTGGCATATTAGATAAGGCTTCCTCCAGATGGCATGTTCCACAGGACATCAGAGAACAGGGTGACATGGGGCAGAGAAGCTACTTAAAGAGAAATAAAAGAGACAGATACCAGAGGAGGCCAGCAAACAATGGGTCTATATGAGAAACTTTTAAACTTGGGGTTTGGAGGATGGAATGCAGGGGGCTTGTGTAAATTAGGAGAGGAAAAATCTAAATTTTTATTTTTACTAACCTACAAATAAAATTTAGCATTTCTTTCATATGTGAATGTAGGCAATAATTCCTAGTTGTATTTACAATATTTGTAACTCTGTCACCAAAAGAAATCGCCCATATATTCATTTTTTGTTAATATTGTTACAGATACCTTGAAATATATTTAATGCTCATCACTATTCTAAACATTTCTTTTTATATTGTAGAGAGAGGGGAAGGGAGGGAGAAAGAGAGGGAAAGAAACATCAGTGTGTGGTTGCCTCTTGTGCACCCCCAACTGGGGACCCACCTGCAACCCAGGCACATGCCCTGACCCGGAACCTTTTAATTTGTGAGATGATGCCCAACCCAATGAGCCACACCAGCTGAGGGTTATCACTACTTTTAAAGAATGGCAAATATTAAATACATTGCTCTATCTTGTTATTTAATACATTTATAAAGATGCAAAGATAGTATTCTATCACAAAACGCATGTATTTTATTTTATGCCATCATATGGCTTATCTATCACTGCATGACAAATGACCACAAACTCAGCAGTTTAAAACAATAGGCATTTACGATCACAGTTTCTGCGGGTCAGGAGTCTGGGTGCAGCTTTGCTAGGTCCTCTATTTCAGGATCTCACAAAGGCTACTACCCAAGGATGGGCTCGGTCTGTGGTTGTAGCTTGAGGCTCAGCTAGAGAGGGATTCATTTCCAAGCTCACATGGTTGTTGGCTGAATTCAGTTCTTCGCTGCCTATTGGTTTGAGGGCCTCAGTTTGCTGTTGCTTTATGTCTGTCAGTCAGAGCTGTCCTCAATTACTTGGGGATAACTGACAACATAGCTTTCTTCCACAGAGGAACTGACAAGATAGCTGCTTGCTTCATCCAAGTCAGCAAGGGAGAAAATTCGCTTGCATGACAGAAGTTAAAAACTTACGTAAGATTTCCAGAGTGGTAGAGAGAGGAGCACAGTGAACTCACTCCCAAATAAACAACCACTTATGTGGACACAATTATAACAAATAATCACTTAAAATTTCTGGAAATTGTCCTAAGGGCACAAAACAAATAGAGAAAAATACATTCAAGAAAATGTACTAAACCATGGCAATAATAGTGGCTCTGTGGCATTCTAGCTGTCGCCTACTCTACCCTTCCTCCTTTGCCAGCTCCATTGTGGAAGAAAGTACTCTGAGAGCTCTGCTCCAGGCAGGTACTATGAGGAAAATAGGAATTCCTCTCCCCTCAACTCCCAGTCTAGGGCTACACTTTCTCTGTGCGAGGGGCAGGCCTCAGTGTTACAGAAACTATTTCAGGCAAGCATGGCAGAGAGGTCGATAGCCCCTTCCTGTACCCAGGCTGCACTTGTAGGACAGAAGCCCTATGAATATAAAGGGTCCTGATCTCCCCTGCCATGGCTCACTGGTGGTATGTGGCTTCCACGTTGGGAGAAGCAGCCGAGAAAGCTGTGTGGCCACATTAGGGAACGCTTCAAAATTTGGTCTATGAGGCCAAAACTATCCACATGGAAGAGTCATCAAAGAAACAAATTCGGCAAAGACATCACATGTTACATGAGTATGGTACATTTGTTCCACTTGATGAAATAATACTGCTACATTAGTAACTGAAGTCATTCGTGTAAATTAGGGTTCATGCTTTGTGTAGTACAGTTCTGTGCATTTTGGTAAATGCATAAAGTCACGTATCCATTGTTACAGCCTCACACGGAGTAGTTTCAGCACCCTTAAAAGCCCCTCCATCCCACCTATGCAGCCCTCCCTCCTCCTGAGCCCCTAGCAAACACTGATATTTTTTTATTGTCTCAACAGTGTACACATCGCTAAGTGAAAGAAGTCAGTCTGGAAAGGTTGTATGATTCCAACTATATCACATTTGTCAATGATATCTCAATAAACCTGGAAAAAAGTAGTTTTAAAAAGTCTTATTCAATCATATTCTCAGGGACAGGGCCAAGGAACCCATGTTTTTAACAGCCTCGCCTGGTGATTCTCACGGCACATTCACATTTGAACTAGTGGTATGCAGGCTCTGGGTCTGGCCACTGACACACGGGTTTGAAATCTGGCCCTGGAACTTCCTAGATGAGTAACCATGCTCAATTTACTCACCCCTGGTCCCCCAACTGTAACACCCTCATCTATGAAAAGGGAATATCAATAACGCCTACATCATAGAGTGGTTCTGATGATTAAGTGAGTTATTATATGCGAAGCCCTTATCACTCTGCCTAGCACTCTTTAAATTGTAACTATTATTTATAAAGCCCAAGGAATGCATCCTGTTTTCTATTCATTTGCTCTTATAGTTCCCAATAAATACTGGCTATTATTATCATAGGTTAATGGGGACCACTAAGAGGCAGTGTGGTATAGTAAAATGAGTACAGGGTCTGGAGTCAAATCTGGATTTACATCCCAACTCTATCCTTACAGGCTATGATCATGGACAGTTTACAATTTGAGAGCCTCAGTTTCCTCATTTGTAAAATGGTAGTGAAAACAGTACTTACATCTCAGAATTATGAGAATTAAATGGAATAATACATTTAAAGGACTTGGCATACAGTAGGCCCTTATTATACAATGCCAAAATCTATTTGCCTACTACTTCTGATCCCCCTCCATAGTAATCAAAATGATTGATTACCTAGGAATAATACAGATACTCCATATGAACAATTCTGTTAGAAGTATAGTTTAGTCATATGTACCCAGTTCAGATCAATATTTTGTTGCTTATAATTTCCTGAATGGAAACTTGGACCATTTTACTATTTCGTTCCTTCTAATTGTGATTTCTGTGTTTGCAAATCTCACCACAAGCTTGCTTATTAAAAAAAAGTGAGAGTCTGTGGCTGATGATTATCATTGTGTCTCACCTTTTCTCATTAATAAAATCTAAACAAGTTCCTATTCTGGTTCTTTAGAATGATATCCAAGGGTTTCATGAAACTATAGGCAAAGACTTGTCTACATGATTAATAAATGAAAAGCTCTAAATCAGGGGTGTCAATCTCATTTTCACCGCGGGCCACATCAACCTCATGGTTGCCCTCAAAGGGCCAAATGTAGAGCTCTTTACCCCTACTTAAGGTGTAGTTATATGTATACAGTCCTAAAATTATATTCAGCCCTTTGAAGGCAACCGCAAGGCTGATGTGGTTCCCAGTGAAAATAAATTTGACTCCCCCGCGTCTAAATAGATCACGCGAACATTTAAGAAGTCATCCTTTTCTCTTTTGCATATTGACTCAGCAGTAAAATGCATTTTGTAAATTTCTGATGTCTCAAAAGGTGCCAGTTACCTGAGCAGGAAGACTTAGGCATGATCATCCTTTAACCAGTTCCTATCAGCATGGGCAGCACAAAGTGTGCTTATGGGAGAGAAACCAGGAGGCTTCAAGGCTCAGAAACCTACTTTGATCCAGATTGTCAAGGTACTGAACACATTGGTGCAAGAGCAATTATCTCAAGACATTTAGCTTATCAAGAGTAGGGTTCAGTAATCAGTGCCTCAGAGAGGAATACTGGTTAGTCAGCATTTAAGGAAGGAGGGGAGATGTGCGTTCAAGTCTCTGCAACACAAAGAACTATCTTGTTAAATGTGATCTGAATGATAGGGACCTTACGTCTTAAGGAAGCTGTGAGAAAGGAGAAGAGAACAGTAGGTGAAAAGCATATCAAACTCTCCAGGAGCAGATGGACTTTGAAAAAATATTTAAGATACCTATATTTTTGTGATACAAATTTAAAGCAAATGAACATCCATGACATATTCTTGGCTGGGGCCAATATTCAGATAATAGAATAAGAAAGTACTACTGGGGCAGTGGCTCAATGGATCGAGTGCCGGCCTGCAAACCAAAGGGATGCTGGTTCAATTCCCAATCCGGGCACAGGCCTGGGTTGCGGGCCAGGTCCCCAGTTGGGGATGTGCAAAAGGCAGTCACACATTGATATTTCTTTCCTTCTCTTTCTCCTTCTCCTCCCCTCTGTCTAAAAATAAATAAAGAAAATCTTTTTAAAAATAAAAAATAAATACAATCTTTAAAAAGAAAAAAAAAAAAAAATGAAGGCACGACTGAGGCCATGAGTTGGAACAGGTCGTGAGGCCCTGGAAGAGGGGCTAAGCACACACGCTTGGAATCTGACAGTCATTCTATACAGTCAATAGCTATTTGTTGAGCATGCGCTCTGTGCCAAAAACTGTTCCCAGCCCTGGAGAGACAGTGATAAGAAAAACAGATTATACCTACCTTGGGCAACATAGTTAACTTCTCTGAATCTCAGTGTTTTCATCCTTAAAACAAGAATAATATCCTTTATGTCTCTCTCATAAGATTGCTGTGAGCATTGAAGGAGAACAAAGCATATAAGGTGTCTTACATCGTCTGCTATGCAGTTAAGGCACATAATAACTAAAATAATGAGCCTGTAAGGGGGGATAAGTGGGTATCAGCTTGGTTCTGAAAAACATATAGGATTTCGATAGGCAGAGACAAAAGGAAGATGTTGAAGTAGAGAGAACAGTTTTAATTAAGTCGCTCACGCACAGAAACTTTTTGAGTGCCTACGACATTGGCATTCATAGCCATATTTCAGTTGCATGAATTCAGAAACATATACTAGGAGAGAACTGTTTGAATAGTATGGGCAAATCTTGCTGCCACTACACTTAATTAATACATATCCTAGATCGAGTGTGAGATCAAGAGGCATAAATCTATTCTTCCATCTCTTAAAGTAAACACCACACTTGGCCGACTGTCATTCTCTTGGTTAAAGTATATTTTTCATATAGTGTGGCCAAGTACAAGTGCAAGACAAATACTTAATCTGGAGCTCAAACAAAAAGAACAAGCCAGTGTGATCTGCATCCACACTGGAACAAAATGCTGGCAGTGCTGGAACTTCTGGGAGAAGGATATCATTCTCCAGGGTGGCACCTCCCTAAGCCATCATCAAAGGTAATCTGACCATGTAATTTTTCATTTTACACGCTGACTTTAAGCACTGTCCCAGAGTAAGGAGTGACTTATGTGTGTCAGGCTTCATGCTAGGTGTCGGCAATACAGTGGTCAAAGAGACAGATGTGGCCTTTAGCAAGATGCTTACGAGAGAGAAAGGGCTGCCGAGGTTGAAGCAGGAATGGAGAATCGGCCTGGCTTGGAGGACCTTGTTAGAGAAAAGGTAGGAGATAGACCTGCAAGTGGGGGGCGGTGTTAGGTAGCCGAGGATGTCAGATGTAAAGCTGAGGGGGTTTTCAGCTCTTGATGCTATTCTTTTTTTCAGCTGGGAATAGGCATGTTCAAAGCAGCGATGAAGGAACGGAAGATGAAGCTTATGACAGTTCACAAGACTGAAAAAAAATTTCCTCCCAGGAAACCATTAGTAGTAGCTGATCTAATCTGAATAAAGAAATTAATACTACAGCTGAAAGCCTCATACCATATACAAAAACTAACACAAAATGGATCAATGGCCTAAATAGAAGGGCTAGAACCATAAAACTCTGAGGAGAAAACAGTGATGTGTCTTTAGGACCTTGGATTTGGCAATGGATTTTTAGATGTCACCGGAAAAGCATGAGCAGCCAAAGGAAAAAAAATACATAAATTGGACTGCATCAAAATGTAAAAATTGTGTGCCTCAGAGGACACTATCAAGAAACTGAAAAGCACCCTGGCTGGTGTAGCTCAGTGGATTGAGTGCAGGCTGCAAACCAGGCATCGCACGTTCGATTCCCAGTCAGGGCACATGCCTAGGTTTTGCAGGCCATGTCCCCCAGCAACCACACATTGATGTCTCTCTCTCTCTCTTTCCCCTCTAAAAATAAATAAATAAAATTTAAAAAAAAAGAAACTGAAAAGACAAATCACAGAATGGAAAATACATTTTCAAATAATACAGCAGAGAAAGATCTAGTAACCAGAGCATATAAAGAATTCACACAACTCAGCCCTGGCTGGTGTAGCTCGCTGGTGTAGCTCAGTGGATTGAGTGCGGGCTGCGAACCAAAGCATTCCACACTGGATTCCCAGTCAGGGCACATGCCTGGGTTGCAGGCCACAGCCCCCAGCAACAGCACATTGATGTTTCTCTCTCTCTCTCTCTTTCTCCCTCCCATCTCTCTCTAAAATAAATAAATAAAATCTTAAAAAAAAAGAATTCACACAACTCAAAAACAAAAAGACATAAGAGCCGATTTCAAAGTGGACAAAGAACTTGAGCAGACATCTCTCCAGAGAAAATATGCAAATAACCAATAATCATATGAAATGTTCAACATCATTTGTCGTTAGGAAAATACAAATCAAATCACAGTGAGATAGCACTTTATACCAAGTAGAATGCCAATAACCAAAAAGACAGAATAACATGTTGGCAAGGATGTGGAGAAACCAGAACCCTCATACATTGCTGATAGGAATGCAAAATGGTACAGCCACTGTGGAAAACAGATCAGTGGTTTCTCAAAAAATGTGAACATAGAGTTACTATGTGATGCCACAATTCTACTCCTATGTAACAAATATAATTTAAAACAGGCATTCAAACAAAAAACTTGCACAGAAATATTCACAGCAGCACTATGCACGATAGTCAAAGCTAGAAACAATCCCAATGTCCATGAACTGAGGAATGGATAAACAAAATGCTTTACATTAATGTCATGGAATATTATATAGCCATAAAAGGGAATGAAGTTCTAATACACACCATAACACAAATGCACCTTGGAATATTACGTTAAATGAAAGAAGCCAGACACAGAGGTCATGTATCGTTTGATCCCATTTGTATGAAATATCTAAAGCAAGCTAATGCTTCAATGAACACAGGGGTGCATATTCTTTCAAATTAGCATTTTGAGTTTCTTCCGATATATACCCAGATGTGGAACTACTGAGTCATAAGACAGTTCCGTTTTTAATTTCTTGAGGAATCTCCAGACTGCTTTCCACAGTGGCTGCACCAATCTGCATTCCCACCAACAGTGAATTGAGGGTTCCCTTTTCTCCACATCCTCACCAACAGTTGTCATTTTATAAAAATTTAATCATAGCCATTCTGACAGGTGATATTTCACTGAGGTTTTAATTTGCATTTCTTTCATTATTAGTGATGCTGAGCATCAAATTCATGTCTTTTGGCTGTCTGCAGGTCCTCTTTGGAAAAGTGTCTATTCAGCTGCTTTGTCCATTGTTTGTTTTTTGGCCTACATTTATGTCTATTAAAAACTGACATAAACAAACAAAACCTTTACAAATAATATCTCACCGCACATATCACTTTGAAACAGTAATCTTGAGACACATTATCGCCTAGGAACCCCTCTTCCTCTGCCCCAGCCTCTCCTGCAACAGCTTCCCTTTTTCTTAGATTTCACCTTTGGTTCAACATCCAGAAATAGTGTGCACAGAGGTAAACTCTGTGGCAGAATAAAATATCGAATGTTAATCCCTCGAATACTCAGTGTCTCCAGCTGTACAGGTTCTCGGTTCTTCAGCGTCATTTTCACAGCTTCAAGATGACATGCTGACTATACCTGTGATTGTTCCATGGACCTGTGTTGCAGCCTTTAATTCGAGGGTTACAGTTCGTGACTCAGTCTCCTCGAAAATCTCACAGGCTTCATCCTAATGGAGCCGTCGCGCTTTCAGTCCAAGTGCACAAAAAAGAGCCGAGGGCCCACGGACTGAAGTATGAATGGCCGGAAACGCCTCCTCCTAGGCCTCAGATGTAAAGCTGCTTTGTGCATTTTTTAATTGGATTGTTCGCTTCTTTTTTGATGTTGAGTTGTATGAGTTTTTAATCCATTTTGGATATTAACCCCATATCAGATGTATCATTGGCAAATATGATCTCTCATCCAGTGGGTTGTCTTTTCATTTTGCTGATGGTTTTTTTCCTGTGCAATACCTTTTTAGTTTGATGTAATCCCATTTGTTTATTTTTTTGTTTCCCTTCTCTGAGGAGATGTATCAGAAAAAAAAATTGCTAACAGAAATGTCCAAGATTTAACTGCCTATGTTTTCTTCTAGGAGTTTGGTGGTTTTGAGTCTTATAGTTAAATTTTTAATTCTATTTGAGTTTATTCTTATATATGATATAAGAAGGTAGTCTAGTTTCATATATTTCATGTATCTTTCCAATTTTCCCAACAATGCTTATGGAATAGACTGTCCTTGACATGTTGTTATGATCTTGCCTCCTTTGTCAGATATTAATTGACCAGATAGGTGTGGGTTTATTTCTGGCCTTTCTAGTCTGTTCCATTGATCTATATGCCTGTTTTGATGCCAGTGCCTTGCTATTTTCTTGTGTTTTCTATTTTATTGATTTTATTGGGGTGATATTGGTAAATAAAATGATATAGGTGAAGTGCTCTGAAGATATCAATTAAATCCATCTGATCTAGTGTGTCATTTAAGGCCACCATTTTCTTGTTGATTTTTCTGCCTGGGAGATATAAACAAAGAGACATCACACTGCATTTCTGTCAATTTCTCCCTTTATGTCCATCAAGGTTTATGTTATATATTTAGGTGCTCCTACGTTGGGTGCATAATTTACAAGGGTTATATCTTCTTATTGTATTGCTACCTTTATCATCATGCAGTGTCCTTCTTGGTCTCTTACTATAGCCATTTATATTTAAAGTGGTTATTGATAAGTATGTATTTATTGAGTTTTTAAAATCTTTTTTAAAAAATATTTTATTTATTTATTCTTACAGAGGGAAGGGAGGGAGAAAGAGAGAGAAAGATCAATGTGCGGGTGCTGGGGGCCATGGCCTGCAACCCAGGCATGTGCCCTGACTGGGAATCGAACCTGTGATGCTTTGGTTCGCAGCCCGTGCTCAATCCACTGAGCTATGCCAGCCAGGGCAACTTTTAAAAATCTTTAAGAAATTTTTATTGTTGTTCAATTACAGTTGTCCCCATTTTCCCCCATTACTCTGCACTACCCTACCCACCCCCACCCCCAGCTTTCACCTTCAATTCTCCCCCTATTCCATTGTCTATGTCCATGGGTCCTTTATACATTTTATTTTGTATAAATGTTTCTCCTTTTTGTTATTATTGTTGAGTTACAATTGTCTCATCTCTTTCCCCATCATTCATTCCTGCCTCCTACTCCCACAGTCAATCCCCCCCATTGCCCATATCTCTCCTTCTTTTTCTTCTTCTTAAAGAAAACCCTTAAAAATTTCTTGTAGTATTGGTTTGATGGTAATGAAGTCTTTTACTTTTTCTTGTCTAGAAAGCTCTATATTTCCCCTTCAAATTTAAATGAGTCTTCCTGGGTTAGGTAGTCTTGGTGCAGTTATTCATTGCTTTGAATATTTCATGACAATCCCTTCTTGTCCGAAATGTTTCTGTTGAGAAATCAGTTCACAGTCCATTATAGGTAGCTGTCTTTGTCTTGCTGCCTCTATGATTCTCTTTGTCTTTAACTTTGCCATTTTAAATATGATGTGTCTTGGTGCTGGCCTCTTTGGGATGATATTGTTTGTGACCCTCTGTGCTTCTTGAACTTGTATGTCTTTTTCCATCACCAGGTTAGGGTACTTTACAGTCATTATTTCTTCAAATAAGTTCTCAATCCCTTGCTCTGTCTCTTCTTTCTAATCCCCTTATGATGCAGATGTTGTTACACTTCGTGTTGTTTCCAAGGTCCCTGAAACTATCCTCATTTTTTTAAAATTTTTATTTTATAGATTATGCTACTACAGTTGGCCCATTTTCCCCCCTCACTCCCCACCACCCTGCCCATCCCCTCCCACCCTCATTCCCCCCTTAGTTCATGTCCATGTGTCATAAGTTCTCTAGTGTCTACATGTCCCATACTATTCCTACCCTCCCCCTGTCTATTTTCTACCTACTGTCTATGCTACTTATTCTCTATATCTTTTCCCCCTTCCTTCCTCCTCATACTTCCCTGTTGCTAACCCTCCTTTTGTTGACTTTTTTTTTACTGTTGATATTTTTAATCTTCTTTTTCTTA
>PVIA01018717.1:0-12060 GCA_004024845.1 Tonatia bakeri | reverse complement strand
AACAGGGGGAGCCGGGGAGGGAACAGGCAGAGGGAGAGGTGGGGAGCATGGGGGGCACACAGGAAGATGACAGAAGGGCACAAGGGAGAGAAAGGAACCAACTCAGAAATGACATTCAGGTGACTCTCTGTCTCCATTACAGGTGAGGAGCAGTCTCAAGCCTATGCAGGTGAGTGAGTCTGATGCTCTCTGGTTTCCCAGCTCCTGTGTGGGAAGCATTTACAGCCTTTCCTGCTGGGTGGGGAGCAATCACATCCAGCTCAGAGGCTCATTTTCTGTGGCTGAACCACCCCCTCCTGTCTGGTCACTCAGAGAGGACCTTCCAGATGCAGTGTCCCCTCACCCTGCTGGCACACACACCCACACCCAGCACAGCGTGGTCATGTCCCCGGGGCCCCAGTGTGATGAAGGGAAACCCAGAACTGAGAGAGGTTTTAGCCTGGTCCTCAGAGCTGTAGATGAGGAGAGTGGACACTGGAAGTGACGGAGGACAGGAGATAGAAGAGGCTAACATTTCCGGAGGCTAACCTCGGTTGGGGAGCAGTGAATAAAAATTGCAAAAACAAACAATTTGTAAGTTTTAAATTGCACATCACTCTGAGCAGCGTGATGAGGTCACATGCTGACTGCTTCGATCTGCCCTGTCAGTGAGGACAGTGCGTGGGGGAGGACAGAAAGAATGACCTTTCCTTGTCTGTGTCTCCTTCCATTCAGGGTTGAAAGTGGCCCTCTTCCAGCCTGGTGAGTGGATCACTCTGTGTCCCCAGGACAACCCCTGAGGGCCCCTGCTCCCTCTTTCCTCCAACTGTTGACTGGGACAGTTCTAGGGGTGATATGAGGTTGTGATCTCAAAGGTGTGCCCACCTGCTGCCCAGAACCCAGGGACCAGGGACAGCAGCTGTCCTGGGGTCCACAGGTCTCTGTGGGAGGAAGAGGCAGGAGGGGTGGGGCTGGAGGGAGGGGCTGCAGGGAGAGGGAGGGGGTGACCTGACCAAGCTCCTCCCCTCCTGCCCCTGTGTGTCCTTGAGTCAAGCCATGTTCCACAGTCACTCCTGCTCTGTGAGGGATGGGACAAGGACAGAGTGAGGTGGTGACTGTGTGTTGTCAGAACACCCACAGGAAACAGACGGCCTATTTGAAGGGGGTGTTGTCCAACAGTAATGACCAAGGAGAGGAGAAGCTATCTTAAGGACTAAAAGCAATGTGTGCAACTCCTCCAACTACAACAGACTGTGTTGTAAGCTGATTCACTCACAGGGGTGCAGGGGCAGAGAGGACAGAGGACCCCACAACCTGCACAGATTATTCACTGACAACACACCCCTTACAGCACTTTTTCACACTGTAACTTGGGCACTGATGACTGAGAAACAGGGACAAAGAATGGGGCAGCACCAGCCACACCTCCTGGTGGTCCTGTGACAGGTGACCCTTTATAATCGACACGATCCCCAGTGTCGAGTGACCTCAGTGCTCCTGTTGCTTTAGCTGTTAGTGACAAAAGAGCTCATGGCCATGTTTAAGGAACACGGATGACCATCACCTAGAGGCTTTGGTGTGTTGGCTGAGGACAAGTGAGGTGGGTCAAAGGTCACTGCATGAAGAGGTGAAAGAAATCCCTGACACAGAGATGGGATTGGATGTGTTCACAGTGACAGGTGGGATGACATTAGGGAAACCAACCAGGACAAATGGGGCCACAGGGCTCACAGCAGTGGGAGCTGGGACCACCCCTGGGTCAAGGGCAGGGGGACAGGGAGGACTCACTGGAGCCTGGAGGAGGCAGCTGGGGCTCAGGGAGGGGCTCCTGGGAGGAGGTGCTGTGGTGGAGCATCTCCCTGGGGGACGTGGGGGTCAGCGCTGTGCCTCCTCTCCTCCCTCCTTCCCGTGTTCAGCCTGCACCTCCTCTTAGTCAGACCCAACAGTAACCAGAGCCCAGGGGCCCAGGGATGCTGTCCATGGAGGACTGAGTCCTGGGCCAGAGGTGGTGGGACAGGTGGGGAGTGGACCCCAGACCACGTGGAGCCCCAGCTTGACCCCAAGCACAGGAGGGACATGGTGTCTGTTATGACACCAGGCACTTCCTCTGTGCCCAGCCTGGGGCTCAGTATACCACTCATTTGTCTTATTCCTCCCCAGAGATCAGTGTTTCACCCCCACTTCACAGATAGGATATTGAAGTCAAGATATTCCATAGCTGATGTCTCTGGAAAGAGAGAATGTGCAGAAAAGGAAGTCACCTAGCTCAGGGGACAGAGCCAGGGCTGACATTTAATCCATGTGACTGTACAGCACAGGTGGACATGGCATTTGGGGGCAGAAACAGGAAAATGGTAGATCCCAATCCTGCTCATCCTCCCCTTCCTCACCAAACACAAGACACCTGCAGTTTCCTTGGCATGGCTGAGGGTCACATCCAGGGTGGGCTGGGGACCCCAGACTGTGGGCTTGGACTCCTGCCCAGACCCAGGCCTTGAAGGCTGAGGCTCTGATGTCTGGGAGCCATGGCTGACCCCACACCCTCTGAACCCCCTACAGCGGATGTGTTTCTGGACCCAGACACGACGTACTCCGCCCTCCTCCTTTCTGAGGACAAGAGGAGCCTGCAGCGGGCAGACACATTGCAGAACCTGCCAGAAAACCCCAAGAGATTTGACTGGGACTTCTGTGTGCTGGGCTGTGAGAGCTTCATGTCAGGGAGACACTTCTGGGAGGTGCACGTGGGGGACAGAAAAGATTGGTGTGTTGGGGTATGCAGGGAGAGTGTGAGCAGAAAAGGTGGCGGTAAAATGGCCCCTGAAAATGGATTCTGGACAGTGGGGCTAAATCCTGGGAAGCACTCCGTGGCTCTCACGCTCCCGTTGACCACACTGACCAATGTGAACCCTCCTGAGAGGGTGGGGGTTCTCCTGGACTATGAGCTGGGGGAGGTCTCATTTTACAATGCCATTGATGGTTCTCACATCTTTACCTTCCCACACACCCACTTCTCTGGGCCTCTGATGCCTGTTTTCTGGATTGTGATGTCTGAGCCCAC
Source organism: Tonatia bakeri (assembly GCA_004024845.1). Lineage (NCBI taxonomy): Eukaryota > Metazoa > Chordata > Mammalia > Chiroptera > Phyllostomidae > Tonatia > Tonatia bakeri. Next base: position 9,023 of record PVIA01018717.1, on the reverse strand, counting down.
TCCCTTAACCATTTGCCCAGTGAAGAAAGCAGTGGGGAGAAACCTTCTGCCTGACCCAGGGCCTGACCCATCACAGGAAACCCCAGTGTCCCTGGGCTCAGCTGGAGGGAATGGGAACCCTCAGGCTGAAGAAACATCTCTGCTTCCTGCTGCTCTCCCTGGAGTTGAGGGCCTCCTGAACAGCAAAATGTCTCAGCAAGGAAACACTCACTAAAAACACACTGAGGGATGGACTTCACTAACGTTCATTCAATTTTTTGACATGAGAGACAAGGAGACCACGGTGCACTGATTTGAGTTTCTAAAGGTGACTCAGCCAGCTTCAAACAACCAGAGCTGACATTTATAGGTAACTTCAAATGTACTACTGCTGTGCTAACTGCTTCAGGCGAATCTAACTCATTGCCAAAAACCCTGTGAGGTAGCCTTATTATGAAAGTGTCGAAACTGAGGCAGTGGCAGTTCACTGAGGTACATAATTCACACAGATTTTAGTGCTGAATGATGTTCATCCCCTGCCACTCCCTCTCCCTCTCGTCTGTCCCTTTGCAGCTGATTGTCCTGTTGGGCAGGGTCATGGGCAGCCCTGAGGGTCCCTCCCAGGGCACCAAGGGTAAAGGTCACCGCAGGTGACTATGAAGACCACGCCCCACTTGGATCCTTCAAGGTCAACTGTCAGAGCCATGGTCCACCCCTTCACTGACTGGCTCTGCAGGATGCTGTGGTCCAGAGTATGAATTCATGGTGACCACATCACACAGGGCTGAGAAGGGACCAGTGACCACTTTCTAAACCAGCCTGTGACCTGTGAGCACAGAGCAGACCCAACTTCCTACCTCACACCTGAAGGCATTCTGTGAGCAGGACTGTGGGAGGAAGGGGGCAGATGGACATCAGTGGAATTTTCATCACAGGCTAGAACCCACATCCAGGATAGGGATGCCCACCACTGATCACCCACTGAGGTTCCTGAGGTTCCTGTTACCTGTGGGTCCTGGGGAAAGACCATTCTTCCTCATCATCGTCTCTGTGACTGTTCACCATGTGCCCCTCCACCCGCATGTGGGTGTCATGTCCCATGTGTTAAATAAATTTGTCAATAATTGTCATGCTTCAGTGGAGCTCTTTCTAGATCTAACCCCATGGATGACTCACCAGGTTCACAGTTTACCTCCTTGGCCCATTGTTACCCAATGCTTATTGGATTAACTTTGTATTTTTGCTGTAATAGTATGAATTTCATGACTTAACACAACACAAATCGGTTTCTCCCAATTCTCTGGGTCAGAATCCAGCATGGCTCTCGCCAGACTGTAGTTAAGGTGTCTGCCGGCTACTATTTCTTTTTTGTTTGTTTGCTTTTGGTTTTGGGGTAATCCAGGGATGAGTCTCTGTTGCTGACTGGTTGCTGGCAGAGCTGAGTTCCCTGCAGTGGCGGGACCCAGGTGGCCCTTCTTGCTGCTGTCAGAAGAAGCTGAGACCCTCCAGGTTAGGAACATCTGGGGTACTTCTTGCAGGGACAGATGTGAGGGAACAAGTCAGGTGAAGAGAATAACTTGGGGACAGAGTCCCAGGAGTGGTGAGTGGTAACTGCTGGTGAGACCATTGCTCGTGAACTAATGGCAGCGTCCAGTTGAGACAGTGCCAAGGACAGACAACCTTTGTGAGCAAGGGGAGGGTGGCCCTGCTTATTCACAATGTTACAGCCTAGGACAATGCCATCCAGCACTGTCATTCCCAACAAGGCAGGTCCTACGATGAGGCCACTACATGCCTGAAGGTGTCAGGTCCATTGTTTCTCTTTGGTGACTTTTTCACAGTGTGACCCTTGGGGATAGTTTCTCTCTGCACTTCGGGTTCCCCACAGACCAGCAGATGTTTGTCCAGGATCCTGTCTACCCTGGCAGGGTAGCTTCCCCCTGCATGAGGGTTGAGTGAGCCGATCGAGTCTTGAGAAGCAGAGTGAGCTCAGCTGGGATGGTGAGCAGGGGAGAAGGTGGAACTCCACAGAGTGGCCCCTGCTGCTGCTCAGAGATCTCTAAGGGTCCTTGACTGTCACGTGCATTAGGAATAGACATTTTAGACATATTTGTCTGTCACAGGCCTGGGGCCCAAGCCTCTCACTGAGATGAAGGGCCATGAGGACGGTGGTGTCCGGCTGGAGTGTACCTCCACAGGGTGGTCCCCAGAGTCCTGTGCAGTGTGGGAGGACCCCTATGGTGAGATCATGCTCACCCTGGAGGAGGCTGACAGAGCATGGGACTCAGATGGCCTCTACAGGGTCACCATGGCCTTGTCATCAGGGACAGCTCTGTGAGGACCAGTCCTGCTCCATCAATAACACCCTTCTGGGCCAGGAGAGGGACTCTGGGGTCTTCCTTCCAGGTCAGCTCCCTGCCCTCTGGGGGCCCAGCCTGTGGACACAGGACCCTCAGCAGACAGTTGGGAGCCTAAGTGGGGCTGGGAGAGGGGCAGGGCTTGAAGGGTCCTGGGCCCTGAGGAGCTCAGGCTGCAGCTGAGCTGAGGCCTCTGCCCTCATCACAGGGGAGCATCACAGAGTCTCCCATCCCAGGAGGAGGAGCCTTGTCTCTGAGGGTAAATCTGATCATTTATCCCTGTTGGAGGTTCTGATGCTGCAGCTACATTTGTGTGTTCAGAACAATCACACACCGTGGAGAGTGGTGGGGGCAGGGGGCTGTCTGCACCTGGTGGTGCTGATGCTGAAGCCTCTCCTCCTGCCCATGGGGTTTTCCAGGGACCGAGCTGGGAAAGTTTCACTAACAGACATTCATAAAGTCATTCAACAAACACCTAGCAAGGATCACATATATTCCAGGCTCAGTTCTAGAAACAGGAAATAAATCAGTGAAGAAAATATATAAAGATCCCTTCCCTCATGGGGCTCCCCCTCTAGAAAAGCAGAGAGTAATCCATAAAACAACTAAAGACAGGAGTAAAGTAACTAATCTAATATATTAGAGGGAGAGACATGCTGTAGAAAAATTAATTGGGAAAGGATATATGGGGGGCTCAAAGCAGGGAGCTGTGATGGAACTGGAAAGGGGAGGGAAGGCTTCTGTGAGAAGGGGCAACAGGGCAAGTGAGGGGTGAGCACCAGGGAGCAAGAGGAGCAGGTGTCCGGGGCCTGAGGCAGCGGCGCATCTGGCAGTTTCGAGGAACCTGAGAGGCAGGTGTGGGTGGAAGGACTAAGTGCAGGGAGAATCTGGGGAGGCGAGTGCAGACCTGGAAGGGGTCCAGACCAGACGGGGCAAAGCAGGTCACAGGGAGCCTTTGGTTGAGTCTCAGTGAGACAGGAGTCATGGTAGGGATTGGAGCAGAAGCCAGAAGGAGGGCGTTGCAGTAACCAGGCCCAGTGATGGCAGCTCAGCTGGGATGGTGACAGTTGTGGTTTTTATTCATCTGGTCCTTCCAACGGAAACTGCAGGTGCTGCTGCTCTTTGTCTCCTCAGCCCTGCCAAGTGACAAAACTAGAACTACTTAGTAACCAGCTGACATCTTTTGTTTAAGGGAAAACTGTCCATGGATTGGGGGTTGCAGGGCCTCAGCAGGAGGACAGCCTCCCCTTGAGAGATTTGGGGAGAAAGGAAGGGTTTAGAGGCAGAAAGGGACATGACTGTCTAGGGGTCGGGGTGTCCTTGTGAGGCAGCTGCTCCTGTGTGTGGGGGCAGGTGAGTGGCTGAGCTGGTGGGAGGGTTGCCATGGGCATCTGTCCGTTTCCTTTACAACAGGGTGTTTCCAGTGCACTTAGCAGATGTCAGTGTGGATTTGTTTTGCGTGCCACAGGGGTGGCCTCTACTTTGTGGGTCCATGTATGTGAGTTGTCTTCATCAGCCCCAGCTGTGGCCCCCACTGTCGTTTCTGAGAGCAGGGACCTGAGTGAGCTCCTCAGAGGTGCACCCAGGGCGCTCTCACCTGGGTCTCCCTTGCCTCACTAACTGGGACTTTGCTAGTCTTCGTTCTAGAAATATTCATCCCCAGCCCCCCTGCCTAGATGGTGGCCCTGGCGTCCTCCTGCGGCCTCTACTCCTCCTCAGCATATCAGGATCGGATTGGAAGGCACGTGCTTTTTGTTTCCGTTCACGGACCAGCCTTTCCCGGTGCCCTGACTCAGTCAGACGTTGCCCTTGCCGCTGTGAAGAGGAGCATTGCTAGACGGCACCTTCCTGTGGGCTGACAACATCCTCACACACACACTCATATGCGGAGCAGTAGACCTTACCTACAGCACAGTTTTCTCTGATGAAAACGGACCTCTTTGTGTATGTTGGCCCATTTCACACACATTCCCTTCCCAGCGCCACCCACAGGTCTGGGGGAGAACTGCGCCTGGGACCCTGGATCCTGGGAAACTAAAGAGATGAGAAACCATCTGCCCAGAAGCTCCCATCCAGGTTGGGAACTAGGCTGTTTCTCTGTGTCAGAGCAACCGGGATGCTCCAGACAAGACTGGAATGTCTCCCTCTTACTGATAGGATTCTTAGCAGCAAATATTTTGATGGATGAAGTCTGTTGGTGAGAAAACAGGGGCCCTCAGAGAAGGGGCTCCTCCCCACTCTGTAGCTGCAGCCTGACCTTGGCAGTAAAGTCCCTTCCTGTTCCCTGTGGGGTTGGCTTGGAGGGACATGCCTGTCATCCCAGCCTGACCACAGACAGGGAGAGTTTCCGTTTAGTCCCAGTTCTCTGTGCTGCAGGGCCCCAGCTCCCACTTTATTTAATCTCTGAACCAACCACAGGCCTTTCTGCAGCTTCTTGCTGGCAGCCCATGGTCACAGCCAGTTCAACAGCAACAGTGGTCCCCAGATTGGGGGGCAGTGAGGGGATCTGCTCCGTGCAAAAGAGCTCCACTGTGACGGAGCAGTGACGTGAGAATGGGGCTGTGGGACTGTCCTGGAGACCAGAGGACCAGGGACCAGACCACTGTGTGACTTGACAGCTATCCCCAGTCAGCTTTGCCGGGCTGCTCTGCTCTGGGAGAAATGTACACTTTCTGCTCAAACTTCAGTCTCAGGTGGGAAGAGAAACTGCATCTCTGACACAGTGGGGAGGGGCGTTCCAAATCCAGGAGTCCCCATCCCTAGACTCTAGCCCTTGATTGGCTCACTGTCATGCAAATGAGAACTCCAAATTCTTACTGTTTGATTGGTCCAAAAGTCACTTTCTTGTCTGAGCTGCTCTGATTGGCCCGAGCTGCACACCTGTGCCTGGAAGGCTAAAGCCTGAGTCTTATTGCATGAAGTGGGATTCCTGGAGATTTCTGCAGAAGGGTGGGCTCACTGGGAAAAATCACGTGCAGGAAGGGTCAGTGCATAGGGGGACAGCCCAGTCAGGCCTCTCTGTGAAGTCCAGTTTTCCTGAGGGACCCCTGTGCAGAAATGGTTCCTGGGCTGTGTGTTTCAAAATGTGAGCCCAGTTACCCACCAAGACCCCTTCTTTGTGGCTATCTTTTTTCCTCAGGGTTCACACTGCCATCTTGAAGGGATTCATGGAACCCCACATCCTACTGGTCCCCAAGAACAACAGTCTCCTGATGTGGCATCAGTGGAGAAGCAAGAACCTCTGTCATCAGATGCCAGGGGACCAATGGAAGGGGCCTGAGTTGGTGCTTGTCCTGTGTGAGGCTGTTGGGAGTATCCTGCTGACAGAACATTGGAGGTGGCCTCGATCTTAGCAGGAGGGGCCAGAGACCTGGATCAGACTGTCCATAAAAGGAGGGAGACTAGGCATTTAAAAGCAAGGAATACCCACTGATTGTTTTGAAATTACAACTGAAAATTACTATTACATCCATGTTTTAAACACAGCTTTGGGGCCTCATGCATTTCAGGACTGTGTTCTATGTGACAGGTGTGTGGATGTTCCCGGGGGAAGGTGTACTGATGTTCCCAGCTTACTTTAAAAGACTCCAGATAAATAACTAAGCATAAGGCGTCAACAGAAAGATAGATGATTATAAAGTAAGTGTGTGTTATAAATGTGCACTGTGGACCCTCAACCATAGGTGTGCAGAGGCCTGGATACACAGGACAGATTGACAGCTGTCAGAAGGGAGGGAGTGGGGGACTGAGTGGAAGAAGGTGAAGGAATAGCCAGAAAACACACATACATGACTCACAGACACACACAACTATGTGGTGACAGCCAGAAGGAAAGGGTGTTGGGGTTGGGTGGAGGTGGGCAAAGGGGCAAAAAATGGGGACAGAGAGGGACTTTCCTTGCAATGACAGGTGCACAAAGCAGTAAGCAGATGAAGTTTTACTGGGTTGTACACTTCAAACCTGTATGGCTTCGTGAATCAGTATCACCCCAATACGTTCAATTTTTAAAAATTATAGTACAATTTTAAAAAGGAAAAAGATAAACTAGTAAAAACCAAGCAGTAGGTATATTCAGTGTTCATTGAAACATTCTCTCAACTGTGTTCTGTCTTTGTAATTTTCCTGACAAACTGCTGACAGAGGGAGGTGGAGCGGGAAGAATTGTGTTCTGCTGCTGATAACAGAGAACAGAGGTACCAGGGGCTTCAACTAAACACGGGTCCACGTTCCTCTCATAAGAAATGAGTGCAGAGGGTGGCGGTCCACAGCTGGTCTGCAAGCTCAGAGAGGCATCCACGCCCCAGCCTCCACCTGTCTCCATTCTCTGCCCTCTCAGTGTGTGTCTTCCATCCCCAGGTGGCCTCTTGGTGACAAGATGGCTGCTGAACTCCAGCTCCAGAGATGGTGTCCACCCAAGAGGAAGGAAGAAATGGGAAGAGTGTGAGTCTCTGGAGAAACACAACCAACAACTTCAACCTGCAAACCATTAGCTCAAACTTAGTCCCTAGAATTCAGTAGTGTCAAACTCATTTTCACCTGGGGCCACATCAGCCTCATGGTTGCCTTCAAAGGGGTGAATGTAATCTTAAGGCCATACAAATGGAACTACTCCTTAACTAGGGGCAAGGATCTCGGTGCTGCCGCTGGGTAGAAACAAGGTGCTGGGCTGGATACAACGAAGTGGGGGGCCATATTTGGTCCTTGGTCCTTGTGTTTGCCTCCTGTGCCCGAAATACTACCATCAACAAGAGGGACGGACACATGCAGTCCCCTCCACCCAGAAACAGGGTTTGTTCACTGAGAAGAAGCAGAAAACAGATGTGGCACAAGGGCGCAGTCACCTCCACCCCAGAACCCACATTCACACGATGGAATGCATCACAGTCCATCAGCCACCATCACACTCTGTCCTCTGAGCTCACCTCACGACCTTGAGACCTAAACACAGTGTCTCTGGAGGCCTCAGGCCACAGGTAGACCCTGCTGGTCCCAAAGTCCCCTAACTGACGCATTCACAGCCTACCCCATCCAACCTCAGAGGACACAAATCCTGCAGCAGAGGAGAAGTGAGCACACCTGAAACCCAAGTGCAGCTCAGATGAGAGGCAGAGGATGGAAGGACTTTCTCAGCAACGCCCCACATGGACCTTCTCTGGAAAACGTGGAACCTGCCCATCGGTCCCTGACAGCACCACCTGTGGGGACCTGAAGACAGTGCTGCTTGGGAATGGATCTGAGACCTGAGTGTCACAGGAGCCAGGACAGGTGGCATGGGCCTGCCCTCTCTCTGTCACACCTTCACTGGGCTCTGCTGTCAAAAACGTTAGCAAACGACCACAGTGACCCTTTAATTCCTGCACCCTTCCTCTGCTCACACACTGCCCTCTGCTACTTTGTCCTGGTTCCTCTGCTAAACACACTGTGATACAATGACATAAAGCAGGTGTGTATAGTGAGATACTGCTCACACACACTCACACCCAGGACTGATTCATGCAGGTGACCACACAGAGAGACACAGAGGGTGGGAGTGAGGGCTGAAGCTGGTCTACATCTAACACGGGGTCCCAGTTCATGTCAACCTTGCCCGCTGGTTTCCACCCAGCAACTGATGAGACACAAGGCTCAGAGCCAATCATAAAACAAGTGTTTTCAAAGAGGGACTTTGCCCATTTCCTTTCCTGAGCACTCTTTCTTTAACCCACCCTTCTTTCCACATCAGAGACTCACCTATAATAAAGAACCCTCGAGTACCTTTGCTCTGTGATTTTCATCTGGGAGTGTCAAAGTTAATTGGGGGCAGTTGGTGAAAGCCAGGGCCCCAGCCCCTTTAGGAGAGAGTCTGAGAAGCAGGGGGAGCCTGAAGGCTCAGCCAGAGGATTGTGGTGCTGTGAACCTGCAGGTGAGAGCACAGGGGGAGCGAGGAGCAGGGCAGGTAAGGTCTGCACTGGGGCACCTGTGGGAGGGAGACAAGGGGAACCAGGGAGCTGGACACCTGCCCGTCCCTGGGAACTTCCTGTGGTCAGAGAGGAGCAAGGTCCCTCACAGTCTCTCCTTCTCGTCTCTGGGAACATGTTCTAGGACATTCTAGAAGAGAAGTTGACACCAAACCCAGGTTCGCCTTCCTGCTGTTCGAAAGCCAATAACTGAGAGACAGGGACTGGTGGGAGGAAAGTAGGTCCATTCAAGGGCCCACAGCTTGAGATGAGGGGGTCTCTCCTGACAAAGACCATCTGCACAATGGACACTGTCAGGGTTCTTGTAAACAGAGAGAAGGAAGGAAAACAAAGACACAGAAAGGAGGGTGTTGAGAGTTCTGCATCGAGGGGACTATGTGCAAACAACACAATCTGTTCAGGTGACTGGTCAAGGTCAGCAAATCTCGCAGAGCTGAACATCTAGGGTCAAGTGAGCTCCTTCTGAAGTTAGTGTCTGTAATTCTTAAGCAATATAAGTTAGTAAGTCATCATTTACAGAAATAATGTGGAAAGAATAGTGGGGTGGGTTGCCAGGTGTGTGCTTTAAAGATTTATTGTAAAACCCTGGCCAGTGTGGTTTAGTTGGTTGGAGCATTGCCCTGAACACCAAAAGGCTGGGAATTCAATTCCCGGTCAGGGCACACACCTAGGTGTTGGGTTCCATACTGGATTATGCAGCCTAGGAGAGGCAACCAACTGATGTTTCTCT